>JAGDYQ010000068.1:1691006-1733913 GCA_021962125.1 Bulinus truncatus
ATTTGCAACGCTGTAATTGAATACTTCCTGTTGCATTTCTCTCTCTCTCTCTTTTTTTTTTACTCTCTTCTCTCTCACTTTTCTCTCTTCTCTCTTTTTATCTTTTTATCTTTCTCTCTTCCTCAGTCTTTCTATATCTTCTCTCTCTCTTACTCTCTCTCTTACCTCTCTCTTCCTCTTTTTCTTTGTCTTTCTCTCTCTCTTCCTCTGTCTTTCTCTCTATCTCAATCTATCTCTCTCTCTTCCTCTTTCTCGCGCTCTCCATCTCTCTATCTCTCTCTCTCTCTCTCTCTTTCTCTCTCTCTCTCTCTCTCTCTCCCTCTCTCTCTCTCTCTCCCCCTCCTCTCCTCTCTCTCTTTAATTCAAAAGGTAAATCAGTGTCAGTATTTGCTATTGGGGTGATATCTCTATTTTAAGTCAAACATTTACACCACTCGACCAACTGTCCACTTTTTGTTTTAAAAACCTGTTATCAATAGTTCTTGTCTTGTGGCTTGACATCACTAGATATACATTCTTAATTTCAAAAATCCAGATTTTGGAACTTAAAGTTGTCGGAATGTTAAAATTAAAAAAAACAAAACATTACAAAATATATTATACAGAAATACAGACCAGAAGAAAACCTGGCAAAGATACATAACCGATGTTTTTTTACTAATTTCAATTTGTGGAGTACATTTGTGGGCTGAATAATTACCCTTGCCAGAATGGCGGTGAATGTACAGGGCTAACAGTGCAGTTGCCCGTTTGGATGGACTGGACCAATTTGTGACGTTCTGAGTACATTCTTAATTTTAATTTTCATTACCTAATAATTGCAGATTATTGTTTATGGTTCCTAAATAAAATGTAAAAAAAATTGATAATTGAAACGATCACTTTGTAAAAGTAAGTAACCTTTTACTTATGGTTATTGTTGTATTTTTTTAATAAGGGACTTTTTTTGTTTCTTCAATAAAAATAATAATTTAGGAACATGTAACAACAGTCTTGTAAAATGGAAAAATTATGGCACTTTTCTTAAAGATACACCAAACGGAGTTGACTGCAACATGTATGTCAGGTTTTACTGGTGCTTACTGTAAAACTGTCAATGGTAATTTATTTATATATTTTTTTTTTAATTTTGTTCAGCTTTTATTATACAATGTTAGGCAAAATAATTGAAAATGTCTTAAAGTGAATATTATGCTTTTCCATGTGTCAATATTTTTTGATAAATAAGCCTATGTAAATATAAACATAAGTGCTAAATGTCGTTATGTATATGCAATCCTAAACCTGTAACAAATAATATACGCTGTTATGTGATATGCAGCCAAAACCTTTAGCCAATAAAATATGTCGTTATATAATATGCAGCCTACACACATAGCCAATAATATTTGTACTTACAAAATGTGGAGCCTGACCGTACAGCCAATGATATGTGTCGTTATGTGATGTGTAAACATATAATCAAGACTCAATGCCAATCTATCATTAGATGACTGTGGGGGTTGCCAGAATGGAGGCGTGTGCAAAGTGGCAGAGATCTTCGAAATGGACAGTAAAGTGAAGTCATGCGCCTGTCCTGCAGGTTTCACGGGCGCCCTGTGTGAGTCCGTGGCAGGTGAGTACCACTGGTCAGAGTCTATGATGGTTGGTCTATTTAGTAACAATAGACATTTTATACGGCAGCGCCAAGGTGAGAGGTCAGTAGAAAGGAAACGGTGCTTGTTAGTGTAGTGATAAAGTGATGATTGGGGTGTCATCAATTATTGAGTTGATGTCCCCCTCCCCTTCCCCCGACGCTAAAAAGTCGCCGGTGACTTGATGTCATATAAGTCATATAGTGGACGTCCTTTGGTCACAAGAACATTGTTGCCATCCCAAACGTTGTCATGTTTCAAGCCATTTGGTTAGTCAAGCAATGTCAAGTGTTGAAATGGGTCAAGCGATGTCATATGTCAAGTGATACAATATGTTCATTTGATGTTAAATTTCACGTTTCAGATGCCAATTGGTATTGAAATTACAATAGAGTTTTATCATCAGCCGTCAACTGTGTGATAGATTAGGCTGTTATCTTTATAAGATAGATTAAGTTGGTAGCTTAACATACCATCATAATATTCAAATTAGCTATAAAGTATAAATAGTTGGAATGAAAATTGTATAGATCGTAGATCATGTTAATAATTTATGTTGGGTTTTTTTTTTCGTTTATCTAAGTTTTTTTTTATAGCTTCGAATAATATAAATTTAACGTAAGTTTTAAAGTGAGTTTTTACTGTACTATATTACTCTCCCATGACCTCCCAGATTGCACTATTCCTTGTCACCCTGACCTTGGAAAGGATGGTGAACGCTACCAGATTCTTGTGTTCCCTGATGTGACGTCACCAAAACATGTGTATGTCTGCAGAGAAGGTCTACTACAGAGAGTTGAAGCCTGCCCCAACACAAGGTGAGTGGATATCTTCACCCTGGTGAAATCGCCCCAAATTGGGCCCCGCGCCTGGCAGAGGGGGGGCGCAATTTACATTTAGCATATCACTATCAGTCATGGCTCTTGTCACAGGCTAGAAGAGGAGCCTCGCAAGCTTCCGTTAAATTGGGCCCCGCAATTCGTAAGGCCGGCCCTGAGTGGTGGCCCAATGCACCCCAGATTCATCGTTGAGTATTGAGTGGCTCCCGGTGAAACTTTTTTTTTGTTTTCTATTGTGTTATTTATTTTTTAATCGTCTTAAATTGACAATTGAGGGTCTCTCAGAAGTATTTTTAAGATAATGAAATGTGGGTCTCATAAAACCTCATGTGTGGGTCTCATAAACCTCATGTGTGGGCCTCATAAACCTCATGTGTGGGTCTCATAAACCTCCTCATAAACCTCATGTGTGGGTCTCATAAACCTCATGTGTGGGTCTCATAAACCTCATGTGTGGGCCTCATAAACCTCATGTGTGGGTCTCATAAACCTCATGTGTGGGTCTCATAAACCTCATGTGTGGGTCGGATGTACAATTCTACTCAACATTTGGGGCGCCTTATTTCGTGGGGCCCCCCCTAGGCTGCAGCCTGGTTCGCCCGTCTGTAAATCCGGCCCTGCGTGTGGCCACCCATGGACAGTCTACGACCCTGGCCAGTTAGTACATTTCTGTGATTTTGTTCACTATTAGTGCTGGATTAACCTTTAAGGCAGAGTAAATATTTGCATTTGGCTTCAAGGGATGAAGACGCACCAAGACCATACCAAAATGTTTGATACCCGAATTTATCATTCAAATTCATAAATGTATTCACTTTAATGCCCTAGGCCTATGTAAGTTGGGGCCCTAGGGCGAAAATTGTTAAGTATGTCATTCGTTAATATTGGGCCCCAAATTACCTTTTTAAAAATGGGCCCCTCTGATAATCTCCAATTAATAAATCACTTTAACTTCGCGGCCCAATACCTTATTAGCGCCCCCACAAATTCGAAAACCATCAAATACTATATGTAAAAGGTACCATTTTGGCGCCCCTTTGTGAGTAGAGCCCGGGGCCTGATGTCCCCCGCCCACCCTTGCCCACCCCTCGCTACGCCACTGAAGGCGGTGGGTAGAGAGTTTGTTTTTTTTTTGTTGTTGTTGTTGTTGTTTTTAAAGTTGTATTCCACAGAGTCATTCTTTTGTTTTTAGAAGCGCTAGGCAGAGATTTCCTGGTTAGTTTATGAATTAATAGTTGAAGGAGCCCTTTAGGAATTGGAGGTGGGGGGAGGAGGCTAGACGCCTCGCCTAGTTTTGCCTGTCTATAAGAACGGCCCATGTTGCACACTCTACTATATCTTTCTGTACTGAAAACTGACCCCCATTTTGACAGTTAAAAAATGTACAAATATTCCGTGCGAAAAAAGAATGTCGGCACCGCCCCATCACTAATCATGACCTATATATATATATATATATATTTATTTATTTATTTTCTTCCCAGGTATAATATCTACACCACCGGCTGCTTGACAAACGACCAGATGTTACAGGCCACCTTGACATGCCAGGATAACTATTACCCTGGTTAAAAACAACAACAACAACATATATCTGGCATCTGCATGACCTATTTTATTTACTTCAGTAGCTAACTCTGAATTCACTGTTATTATTGTTCTAAATGTAAGGGCTATGTAATTTTAACCTATGTTGTTCCAGGCCTTGTGTGTGTGGGTGTGTGTGTGTGAAATTTTTGGGCACACATAACACTTTAAAAATTTGTTATTGGTTTTTTTTTTTTATAATTCGCAAAAATAAATTTTTGATCTGTTTTTTTTTTTGCACAATTTGAAGAGGATCTGGTCAATCTAATACATATGAATTCTTTAACAATTTTACACATGTGTTTGTTGTTTCTGAAACCAGCCACACAATCTTTTGTAGGTGGTATATGTTCTGTACGATTCGCAGCGCAGGTTGTACGTGTAAGCTACACAGGATATAGCTTAGGGCCCCCACTCTAGACCCCTCGGCCGCCGTCTTAAGCCGCCGTAAGCCGCCACGAAGCCTGTAAGCTGTAAGCCGCCACAAAAAATGTTAAGCCAAGCTGCCAAAAACTTTCCTAAGCCGTTGGAGATTCGGAATTACCGCTAAAATTTTGCGTTGCGTAAAAACAGTTTCACAACACCACTGCTACACATCGTTGAGAATAGTTTACCAACACCACTTAATTTTATAGTTTCTCAGCCTGCACATCAGTGATATTCTTGTTATTAAAATCATTTTAGTTATAGTTTTGATTAGTTTTTTTAAGCAATCATTTTTATTATTATTTAGTTATAGTTTTAAATTCATTTTAGTTATAGTTATAGTTAGTTTTTTCATCAATCATTTGTATTATTATTTAGTTATTATATAGTTATAGTTATTGAATAATTTTCGTAAGCACTGCAAAACTTCCAATGCCTTCAAGCACTAATTAAAAGGAAAACATCCGATGTTCTCTGGACACACTGCATGCTCCACAGAGCAGCT
Source organism: Bulinus truncatus (assembly GCA_021962125.1). NCBI lineage: Eukaryota > Metazoa > Mollusca > Gastropoda > Planorbidae > Bulinus > Bulinus truncatus. The sequence goes on from JAGDYQ010000068.1 coordinate 1,695,998, forward strand.
CTCGTATAAAAATTATGAGTTAGAAACTTAACTAAGTTTTTACAAAAGTAACGAAAGTTGTAAACTATAGAAAAAAACAGTCCATTAAAAGTTAGTTAATTTGCAAAGCTTTGTGAAGATATGGGAGCTTTTCAGCCCGTCCTTGTACACCATGTATTTGTCATTTTATTTGACAATCACACTCTATTTATTACACATGCACATTACATTTTAAAAATAGAACTAAATCAGTTGCTAATTTGGTAATAAGACTTAACTATTCATAATTATTTCAACAAAAGTTTATTGTTACCTGTCATAATAATTATGAAGACGAAGGAACTTAATTTACATACAAGCTGACCACAAAGTACAATTATAATGAATGAGAAGTATGTAACTGTTCACAATTTTGGATAATGTTCTTGAACTTGGGAACTAGTTTACTTGTTGTGATTTGCATGACCTAATTTAAATTGCAATCAGTCAACATCAATCTTTTCTTAGAAGTGTTTATTTTCAGACAATAAAACGCTTGTTCACAAATGTAGTCTACATGGACCCAAATAGTGACAAAACCCTGCAGCAAAGTTTTTAGGTGTGGGAATGCCGCTGCTGGCAAACATCCTGAAAACTCCAAAACTGACTTGAACTTCACATTCAGGTCATAATCTGCTTATAGGTCAAGCATCTCTGACTAATATTCTTTAGCCATAAAACTGATTTAATGTCCCTAGATTCGAATCAAATTAAAAAAAAATATCACAAAAAATCTTAACAAAGAAGATTAACATAGGACCTCAACATGTACACGCGTTCGGCCCGCATAGTACACTTTGAGGGCCGCAGTTCATCCCTGAACTAAATCAATTAGTCTTGATGTATTTGAATGAATAGGTCTTGATGTATTTGAATCAAATAAGTCCTGACGAAAATGAATCAATGAGTCTTGACATTTGAATCAATGAGTCTTGGTGTATTTGAATTAATGAGACCTCGAGTATCCAAATGATGAACAATTAACTAATGGAATCAACTTGTCATCAGATATCTGAATCAATAACTCCAATAGATCAATGACACAAGGGTAAGCTTCACACTTCCACTCAAGATTGAAAGCAAATCAACTAATGCTAGCCATTTTGAAGCGATTAAGATAATCGCATCTAAAAATTTAATTTATATTATTATTATGTATGACAGAATCTTATGAATTTTTTTTTGCCAGTAATATAATAACACTTGAAATCTAAACCATTTTTGTATTTTTACATATTTTTTAAAATTGGTTCTTATTTTAATTAAAATATTTATTTTTTTTTATATTATTTTTACATAAATATTTATATTCATTTATTATATACAATAAATTATAAAGTATTATTTATTTATTTCAAAACTGTTGTTTGTATGACTAGTAAAAGTATAGTACATAAATATTTTGACAGTTACCTCCCTTATAAAAAATTTCGGTGATACCTAGTGTGATAGTTGGGATCCGGCTTTCAACAGGGGTGCTAGGCATTTTCCTAAGATACAGCTTAAGCCGGCTAGCCAGCCATAACAATTCTAAGCCAGCCATCAGCAGTACTACGGCGCGGCTGAGGGTCTAGCCCCCACTTTCTTGGTGGGGCAGGGAGGGGGGCAAAAATGTGTCCGAATGAGATATTGTCATATATACTTAAATATATACTGGACTTATAAAGGGCCCCGTATCTCAAATAGTTTAGGGCCTTATCAAGTCTACATCCGGCCCTGACGATTTGAGATAATTTTCTATATTCATTTCCTATTTTGACTTATATAGGCCTACTTTTGGTATTTATGTATAAACAAGAAAATATTAAAAAAATGGTTTATAAATTATATTATAGGTCATGCCTAATATGCGTTTGATACTTTGATTTAATGGGTTAGGTTACCTTAACCCACAAGGGTCATTGGGGTAGATAAAGTGTAAAGTTCATACGTTTCTGTAACCTTGGCCTATAATTGGATTGTGTGGTTAAGCGCAATGCCCAGTGGCCAACTTAAATCATATACCCATTTAAAGCTGGGTGGACTTGTGGGACTATCAAACTTTCACCAAAACTGGACCTGCAAAAAAAAAATTCCCTTAATTCTCACCGAGGATCGAATCAAGGACTCTCATGTCCACAGTCAAGCATCTACACCTCTTGGCCAGCCATCCCACTTAACGGGTTCAACAGCATGTTTTATTCCTTCCACAGATGTCTACGATTCCTCCATTTAGCTCCCCATTTTTTTTATTTGAATAATCTTGGTTCTGCTATTCGTAGTTGGTTCTAATTTTGGCTGTTTTGTCATAGGTTGACCATCTCTGATAAAGCTATTTAAAAACAATAATATTACATGGAAAGTAAGATTTTGAAGTAACAGCATATTGTTTGTTGTTTTTTTTTTTATTCATATTAATAGAATCAACAAAACTTTTCAACATGTGCAAAAGCAGTTTAAACGTGTGGAATTAAAAACAAATTTTCATAAAAACCCGGAACAATGCGGGTAAATAGTAAAAGGTTATTACATGAAATAGTTCAAATATCAACAGTCTCATATCAATGTAAATATACAGTAACAATATATTAAAAAATAGTACCCGTACTTTTACTATAAATAAAAAATACCTGTATAGTAATATAAATTTTAAAAATGCTCGTAGAGTAATAATAAAAATAATACCTATACAGTATCGATACATTTTTAAAAATACTGTACGATAACAATATAATAAATACATAAACAGTAAACTATAGAAATAACACCCATACAGTAACAATAAATTAAAAACAATACCTGTACAGTAAAAATTATTTTAAAATTACCGGTGCATTAACAGTGAAAATGAGTAAATTAAAATATAATACTTTATATCACATATCAAAGCATTAATATGGAACAGATTTCAGCTTAAAATATTAACATCTGTTTGTCTTGCCATGACTTCCTGTAGGCCGAAAATCCATGAGCTTATTTCAGATATGACACAAATATCACAGTAAAATTTGTATACATTATTCTGCGGTATTTAAAATACTTTTCATTAAAAACAGACATTTCAGCTCAAACTAAAAAAAATAAAGTAATTTACATAAAATATATGAATGTCAAATTGGTAAAATAAAAGTTCTCTGATCATTAATTTACAATTTGATTATTTATAAAATGTACATTGAATCTGGGAGTTTGAGGTCCAAGAGGTAACTAACAGCTGAGGTAGATACTGTACATGGGCAGAGACTAATATATAGGTCAGGATCATCATCCACTAAAAAACAAAGTGGTGTCTATAAATAATTTCTTCTTATACAAGAGTGCAGTAGTCATCATTAAGGCGCATTTCCACATCATAAACATTTCGTAAACATGGTTAAATTCAGTAATGGATGGCACTAGAAGGCAGATGGTGCTAATCTTGCACCTAAGCAGGCCTCAACTCTCTATAGGAAGCCTTTTCGGCAAACACACACGCTTCTGGTAGTTCTGACCTTCCTTTAGAAGACCAGGGTGATGAGGATTGGTGCCACCTGGGAATCCAAAAAAATATAACACAAATGCATTAAAGACATAAATAATTCAAATTATAATCTGTAAAAAAAAATATTTGGACAAACTTTAAAATAAAATTATTTCTTAGTTATAGTTTAGTTAATTTGTATATTCTGATATGTTATGATTAGAGCAGTGTGTGTGAAGTCCCTGTAAGGGTGAGATGAAATCTCTTAGATCCTATGAACCACTAATGGGATAGTTTTTAAGGTGCCCTTCCTTCATCCCCACCATACTGATAGTGCAATGGCCATGGAGGCACCACGGGAGATATATCGGGCACTTGAGCCAAGACCTGAAAAATGTCCTTGGTCCTCACAGGAGATCGAACAAGGTACCTCCAGGTTGACAGTCGAGCGCTTTACCCCATGACCATCTGTCCCCTCGATTAGAGCAGTGGCTTGCATAACTTTGGGAAGGGGTGAGGGGGGGGGCATCATGAGTGAGAATACATGGAACTGATAAAATTGTTTTTCTTTCTAACATAAAAAAAAATGGCCGGTTAGAAGCACATACAGTTAGATTAGTTGTGGCTTGAGCCTATATCATCTACTGAGAGTCAAGAGAGTCAGCTAAGCCAATGCCATACAATAAAAAAAAAAGGGAGGATAAAAAGGGGGGACACTACTCAAGGGCTAAAAGAAGGATTATCCTCCCTAAATGAGGACATTAGTCACCTTTAAGTATTATGCCTTATTGGGATAGTAGGTTCTACCTAAAACCAAGTTTCCGCTATATCTACCCTTGTGCCCCCAATATTATTGCACTTTGGCTAAAGTGGGGGGGGGGGGGGTTGAAAGAAGGGCACAATAAAAATAGTCCTATTAGTGATTTTAAGGTTCTAATAGATTCCATCTCATCCTTATAGGGGACTTTTAAACATTAATAACCTAATTATTCTCATTAAAATATACAAGTGTAAAACCTAACTGGATGCAAGAGGAAACAAACCTGGAACTGGATCTTTGAAATGTTCCTTGAACCATCTGATCATGGAGTTCACACTTTTGAATATATAATTTCTACACTTGATGCCATCAGGTCTGACAGACACGTACTCATGCCGTACAACATCGCGGGGCATGTAGGACAGGAAAAATTTGCCAGGATATTGTTTAGATGCACTTAATAGGTAAGGAATTCTGGGTAATAAATAAATACACAGAAATAAAAAAGTTGACATAATGTGATAAAATGTCAGGCTGATGCTGAGAAGAAAAAAAAATTTGGAACAATTATTTCAAAATTGACAAAAACTACATGCCAAAATTGAACCAGAAACGCCTAACAATAATTGTAAGGGCATTGTTTTAAAGTATATTAGATGAATTCTTGTGATAAGCTAATTATCTACTGTCTGGTTCCCAATACATGGCGCTAACTTTCTCATTGGCTAGATGAATGTGAGTTGGAGTGTTTTATTGTTTCTAAGTTGAGCATTGTATTTTCAACAATATATATAATAAGTTCTTAGTTGAATTAATTAACTTGCTTCTCACTCAAATTATAAATGTTCAGGCTAATTGCGATCTTGTCTGAAATAATAGAAAATAACTATTAAGGGACTTAACAATAAAAAAAAATGACATGAGTGAGAAGACGAAGTAATTAAGGTATTTAAGGTCTTATAAAAAGAAGCTTACATCTCAACTTGAGCAGACTTATAAACTTGAGCGGTATGACATTTCAAGTGGACAGACGCATTGGCAGGATAGGCAGCACACAGGATAGAATAGTAATATTATAGTGAAGTATCAAAAGAGAATAGAGACAGTTCATCACGAAAAACCCACAATGCTCAACACCAATTGTTAGGATAGTACATGTATTATCAATAATTTAAATTTTTAAAAAAATCTTGATTTTGTTTTTAATTTATTTTTTTTTACAGTACCAATATTTACTTAAAGTTAAAAACTTTAACTGAGCCTAAATAGTGACATAAAACAGGACTAATAATAAAGGTAATGGTGGAATTCATCAGTTTCAGAAATATCAAACACTTTGGCACATCAAAATTGGCTTCAGAATCTTAGTATTTTTACTCCACTTCTAATTTCTCACCTTATTCATCAGACCCTCCACACCCCCAATCTAACCCATTTTCCAGCATTTTATTGAGTCAATTAGTATTGGCAATTGTAACGGGATCACAAAAAATATTGCATTATTATAATCATCAAATTTTTGAGAAACAAATGCCTCAGTAAATGAACATAAAAATGTAAACCATGATACTTTTGTTAAAGCGGTGCATATTACTCACTTGTATCTTGCTTTAATTTTTTCCTCCGTCAGGATTTTGCCAAGGATCTCCCTCTTGCCTCCATTAGAATCCCTGTAGTACCTGAATGCCATTATGTCTCGAACATTGGCTGCAATGGGCTGGATATATCGAGCAATGATCTCATCCAGATCTTCAAATTCCTTGGAGGTAAACATCATTGGGGTGAAAAAGAAAAAGTAATTAATCATCTCAATCTTGTAAGTCCTTATTCTTAAATACATGTATTAATAATATTTCATTCATGATCTTAAATACAATTTATAATGACAAGAATTTAAAAAAAACATTTTAAAAATATATACAAAACATAAATAAAGACATTTTTAACAGATTGTCCTTAGGCAGGGAGAGCATGGCAGTGTGACAGAGTGCTCAACTACTGACTTAAGGATCCTGGTTGCAGGCCCCCGGTGAACAATTAGATAATTGTATCTATTTAAAATAGTTGCAGAGTAACTGGTTCCATAGAAATGACAGTGACAATATTTTTGCTGACACTAGTTGGTTTCACCATTGTACTAGCCACACTATCCCATAAAATGCTATGACTACAGATTAAAGCAAGATATAAGTGAGTTATATGCTTCGCTTTAATGAATATAGGTCAAATCTAAATGGCGTGATTAAACAGACTTCTTTTCACTATGTCTTAATGTAAATAAATAAAACTAATTCAGCAGCAGTGTCCTATGACACTGTTTTTGTAATATAAAGTAAAGTTCCCTTAGCCCTGACGGGCCATCGGGGCAGATGAAGTGTAGAGCTCCTCTGTTTCTAAAACCTAGACATATTGTGTGGTTAGCACAACGCCCAGCCGCCTTTACTTCCCCAACTTCAGTCAGGTACCCATTTAAAGCTGGGTGGACTTGTGGGACGACCAAATTTTCACCTGGAAAAATTCCCATTGTTCTCACCGAGGATCGAACCCAGGACTCTCATGTCGACAGTCGAGTATCTACACCACTCAGCCATCATTCAAGTTTTTACTTACTTAAGATTTGTGTATTAAAAAAAAAATAAAAAAAAAAAAAAAACCTTTTACCTCTCCATTAATCCACAAAGATTTTCCAAGACTGAAGTCATTCTCCTTGCATTCTTCTTTGATGTCAATGTGCTGTAAAATGCCATCTGCAACTTTCCAGGTCGCTGTTAGGTGATCAGGGCCCTGAAAAAATGTATGAAAAAATTTTTCCAGAAATACCCAATCAATAAAATGCACTATAAAGTAAAAAAATAATAATCCAAATATTTATTGAAACTATGAGATTGTAAACGCAGTGGCTACGGTAACATCTAGATGGAGTTCGTATTTTTTTTTTCCGGGTTACATCAATATATATTGCTCCACACCCTAACCCTATCCCTAATCCTAACCCTAATATAATTGCCGGTACCCGAAAAAAAAATGAGTACTCCCGCTCAACCTAATATAATGGCACTTGATGTAACCGTAGCCACTTCGAATTGTAAAATGCATTATAAAATTTTAAAAAACAATTCCCCAGATCATACAAATATTTATTAAAATTACGATGACTTAGATTGAGAACATCTGTGCCATACAAAGTATTAAAACAAAAGTAGCATACAATTTTTTTCTTGAAACTGGTCAATAAAATTGTGTACTTTGATTATGTCAAGTAAAACAGAGCATTCAGTAGTCCTGGTGTCTGCTCAAAAGCAAAGCTGAACACATGAGTAAAAAAAAACGTACTTTACTACTGGGTCTGATGATAATGTCTCCTAGGTCCATGGTGGACAGGAGTTTCTCACATTCTTTGTAACTCACATTATGGAAATGGGGATGAGCTATGACTCGTTTGATGTAGGCTAACAGAATAAAAAAGAAAAGCAAAATAGATGTCACTTGATAGATAAATAACTAAATAAAAATACAAGCAAAACACACATATTTTAATGTAATCAGCAAAGCAAAACACACATTTCAATGTAATCAGCACAGCAAAACACACATTTCAGTGTAATCAGCACAGCAAAACATATTTCAATGTAATCAGCACAGCAAAACACACATATTTCAATGTAATCAGCACAGCAAAACCACATATTTCAATGTAATCAGTACAGCAAAACACACATATTTCAATGTAATCAGCACAGCAAGTGGAACAATATCACAATGTGAGATTTTTGATCAAATGGTATGAATATGTTAACGAATTTGATGAGGGAAAAATAAAGAAGCCCATATCATAAAACTGAGGTGAATGTCTACAAAATCAAAGTCACTGGATAAAAGAACTAGAGTTTACCAGATGATAGTACAAATATATTGATAATAAACTTACTCTGTCTAGCCTCAACTTTTTTCTTCACATTTTCTTTGTCTAGTTCCACCTTCTCTGCATCATAGTCATAATAAACATCTTTCTTGGGCCTGAACACAAGAACACAGAATTTTAAATAATAATAGAATTATGAATGCTGAAACAAATCATGTGATATGCCCACATACTTCAGTAATAAAGTACAACACAGACACACAACAGTTAATTCAGTAATAAAGTACAACACAGACACACAACAATTAATTCAGTAATAAAGTACAACACAGGCACACAACAATTAATTCAGTAATAAAGTACAACACAGGCACACAACAATTAATTCAGTAATAAAGTACAACACAGACACACAACAGTTAATTCAGTAATAAAGTACAACACAGACACACAACAATTAATTCAGAAATAAAGTACAACACAGACACACAACAGTTAATTCAGTAATAAAGTACAACACAGACACACAACAATTAATTCAGTAATAAAGTACAACACAGACACACAAAAATTAATTCAGTAATAAAAAGTACAACACAGACACACAACAATTAATTTAGCACGAACCACCCGGGAAACAAATTACAGATTAAATATGTTAAAACTATTTATGTCGACAGAGGGTTGAGCATTGTAAACCAAGTTTAGATTCAGTCTGGCTGCAATTTTATTGGACTAACATCTTGTATATTCTTTTCACAAATGAACAGAGTATTCTGTTAGATCTTATGAACCACTAATAGGATGGGTTTTTTTTTGTGGTGCCCTTCACCATAGCTAAGAGTGACATCTAGGCAGAAATCAAACACAGGATATTCTGATGGAGAGTCACATGCTTAAGACCATCTGTCACCCCTTTCATATCAATGTAAACATTTAAACTCTTTGCAGACATAAGAAAGCATGCTTTAGAGATTTGACATTCAAATAAGTTGGCTTAAAGGTACTCAATCTGGATAGCAAAACCAACACACTCTACCTCCACATGCCATCTTTATCTGACAGATCTGAAGACTTGCTGGTCAGTTCCACCTGGAACCTCTCGATGTCTATCTTGGTAATGCGACAGTGTATGGTCATGCCAACCTGAACCCTCTCCTCGGGATCTCTCACCATTTTGTCACTGATATTCTTTGTGTGGATGAAGCCAGTCACTCCACTGTCTAGACGACATTTGACCCCCACAGCAGCTCCAGGACAGTTACCGCCATCAAAATGACTCCACACCTGCAGAAAAGAAAATTAAAAAGAACAGTTTAGTTTCATCACAATTACTAGCTAATCAAAAATAGTACCATGACTCTAGCTGTACTATTTATTAATACAGTGATACCTCAAAATTTGACCACTTCAAATTTGAACAACTTTGAATCTGACTAAAAATTTATATAAAAGCTCTGGAATCAAAATGTGCAATGTAATTAGAATGTCCAGCAATTTTATTTTAATTTTTATTCTTTTGAGTACTTTCCCTTGATGAGCATGTCCTATATAACAAATGTAAGATTTCTTCCTGTAGAGAAAGTTTCTAATTAAGTGATATTATTTTATGTCAGTTTGAAGCTATTTTTACGGATTTTCTTTGCTAGTGTTTTAAATATAAAAACCATTCATATATTCAACATTTCCTTTAACTGTTCCATTTTATGATTTAATCAGGAAAAAAATGAAATCAGAACTCGAATAATTTGGAAATCTGCTGAATGGGTAAAGTTCATATTCTGAGGTATCACTGTATACATACACACAAGTTTGTATAAATACACACAAGTTAAAATATTGAATTATATAATTATTTTATTTTACTTACATCACGAAGTTCTGGAAACTTGGCAGAGCGACAGAATGGACACTGCCATAAGCCTGTTTTATGATCTCGAATGGGATCAGCCTGGTCTAGCTGTTCACCCTGAGGGCGTTTGTGAGCGAAACCAGTCACCTGCACTTGTACAAGTTTACCTGAAACAAAAACAGGCAAAACATTCTAAATGGACAGTCCATATGACATCGAGACAGGAATAAGACCAACAAATATATTACTTTGTTATAAGACTCAAAATATAAAACTACCAGTGAAGAATTGACAAAATTTAAAATATTAAGTATTTTGACAGAGAGAACATACACTATTAATACTTTAAATTAAGATTTAAGCTCTGTGTGTAAAATATAAAAAAAATTCACTGGAGTGAATAAAATGATGATCCATTTAACTGGAGCTCAAAGTAATGACACCACTAGCAGGCCACCTGGCAATGCATTTTAGTGCACGCTAGGCAGTAAATAATTGCCTAGTGTGCATGTCATTTTTCGTTTTCGACCTTAATTAAAGTATATTTTAAGGCTATGAAGCGCTACCAGAAAAAAATAAATGACAGAAAGTAACAGAGGCAGTTGTGCTAAAGACTTGACAAAATGCAGATGCTATATGTTATATGTATATTCAAGTACTGTTCTTTATTAAGTTGAACTTTACAAGTGTGTAGTACTAAACTTATTTGATGTGTTGTCAAAATGAGTTGATACATCATCCTAGTCCATTGTGATAATCAATGTTTAAAAAGAACTTGTCAATTAAAATATCCATGAGTTCACATTTTAGATCAAGTAAAATTGGATCAACAAAGCTCTCATCAACATAAAATGACTAGATAATATATTACAGCTCTTACCAACATAAAATGACCAGATAATAAATTACAGCTCTTACCAACATAAAAATGACTAGATATTAAATTACAGCTCTTACCAACATAAAATGAATAGATGATAAATTACAGTTCTTACCAACATAAAATGACCAGATCATAAATGACAGTTCTTACCAACATAAAATGAATAGATGATAAATTACAGTTCTTACCAACATAAAATGACCAGATAATAAATTACAGTTCTTACCAACATAGAATGTCTCTGGAGTTTCTTTAGTAAGCATGTTGAATCTTTCCTCCAGTGAAGGAGATCTGTAAGGGGTTCTCAAATCTTTATACGTCTGGTTCAGCTCAGCTCGAATGTCGTACAATGTGATATGTTTGTCTCCGTAACCCTGAAAAAATAAAATACCCGGGCGTGTCAATTAAGGCAACCATAATTATTAAGAACTCTGTTTGAATTTTGCCTACAAATCTTGACATCGGGAGAAAAAATACCTTTTAAAAATTAAAGGCTAATTGTTAAAAAAATATATTTAAAATAAAAATGTTTAAAAAAGTGAAAAAAAAACATTATAAAAATTGATTCTCGCAGTGTCACACAATGACATTCAATATGACAGACAATGCTTGAAATAATTATGTTAGTATATGATTAATGAAGATTAACTTTATTTAGTACATCATTTATGTACAAGTAAAATTTCATTGGTTTAAATTATCACACCTGTCTCTCTAACTCTTCAGCAAAGGCATCCAAGTCCAAGTCTTTCAGCTTTTCTGGGCTGTCCAGAATGTCTTCCCAGGCATAGGCTGTGTTACCACCCTCTGTAGTGTCATCTTCCAGTGCATCCACAGCCATCTTACGGGCCCACTCGTAGGCTTCTGGATGGACACGGGACCCATCAAGCACATCAACATAAACTTCAAATCTAAGGAAAACAATGTCAAAATATAATAGCAATGCACTGTTAACATTGTGAAATGCCAAAAAGATTTTTAAAATGGTTATTTCTCTGTTAGAAAAATTTGCAGGGCTGCGGGCAAAACAATTAGGACCCTTATCAATTTCACAGCCGAGATTCTTTCTTTCCCCCCATCCCTTCCCCCCTCTTTCCACTAATAAACAAAGCCCAGCTTTCGTGTCAGCAAAATAAATAACATGTAATATCAATAGAAGGGACCCCCGCAAGACTCATGGCCCATGACAAGTGGCTTGCCTATCCAATGCAGCCGCCTATTGACTACTTGTAAAGCCTCATATTTTTTAAAGTGATTATCTATAAATTAAAAACTGAGTGCAGATTTAAAATAAAAAAAAAAATTAAAAAATAAAACAACATGCATTCATTAGGGGTAGAATAAAAACTAACAGTGACATCAAAAATTTAGAATACATACTTATATTTTTTCAGGAAGATCACAATAGTATTTACAACAGATTTATTAAAAAGCCTTACCTTGACGGTAAAGCTTTTTTTTTTTAAATAAAAGAGCGGCACTTAGTCATTGTAGCTACAAACTTACGTGTCACCCAGCTGGTTGGTATCAATCATGATGAAGCCAGCGCAGTTGATGAAAACTTTAGGGCCCATGTCACAGATGGAAACCAGCTGCGTTCTGTTCTCGAGACGACTGTTGTTCTGTTTCAAGGTCTGTGAAACATAATGCATTTATGATATCTTAAGCAATAAAGACACTAAAACTAAAACGGGGGGGCAGGGGAAAAGCAAAAGGAGCAAACACCGCATAAGATGTTAAACTAAAATTCAAAATCGTCATTTATAACAGGCTTCTACATATGATTTCTTAAGAACTTTAATTCTTAAGTCTCTGAAGGATGCAGTGTTTATCTCTTGGTCTTATAACCAAGTTCTTATATTGCCCTTGATGGTGAAGGGGGCACCACAATAGACATAAGAACATTGGAATTGCAGGGATGTGACATTTCATTTTCCCTTCATAGATCTCACAAGTGCCACAGAGTCTGAGCATTGGTGTAGCATATTTTAATGTAATTTGTAAATAACAATGACCACACTAGATGTAATTTATAAATAACAATGACCACACCAGATGTAATTTATAAATAACAATGACCACACCAGATGTAATTTATAAATAACAATGACCACACCAGATGTAATTTATAAATAACAATGACCACATCAGATGTAATTTATAAATAACAATGGCCACATCAGATGTAATTTGTAAATAACAATGACCACATCAGATGTAATTTGTAAATAACAATGACCACATCAGATGTAATTTGTAAATAACAATGACCACACCAGATGTAGTTTGTAAATAACAATGACCACACCAGATGTAGTTTGTAAATAACAATGAACACGCCAGATGTAGTTTATAAATAACAATGACCACATCAGATTAAACAGCATAGCTCTAGATCAAAACTTGCTGCTCGTTAAAATTGAACGCAACAGCGATAAATATGGTTCCAAAAAGAGAGTAATGAATTCAATTGAAATCCTAGGAATTAAGTCTTCAAGTAAAGTATGCAAATGTGCAGCTGATTCCATTAAATCTTCACATGCAGATTTACCAAAATTAGCAGACGAGCCAGTCTTGTGGGAAAACATTTTTTCTAAAAGACTGATTGTAATATTGAAAAATACCAATTCAGATTATCAAGTTTCTAGGTGATCAAAGGACGAACTAAAGAGAGGCTGAATGACTTACTTTAATGATCTGTGATGCTTTCCTGGGTCCCAAGCCGCAGACAAACTGCAACAGAGGAACTTTGTTAGGGAATTTAAGCACCTGGTTAATGTCCACCCCGACCTCATTAACTCTGTTGACAAATTCCAAGTACAGGGCCTCCAAAAGCTCTTCCTTTGGAAGTGCATCCTGGAAAACAAAAATAAACTAATATTTTCTCAGATAAAAAGAAGCACAAACAGTCACATGACGTGAGCAGAAGTTAAAGTATCATTATTTTAATCTATTGGTCTATAAGAAGGAAGAAACTGTCAAAGCAGACTGTACAAAAAATTAACACAATAAATTGGTACTTAAGACAAATTGTGGGACGGGTGGCCAAGTGGTGAAGATATTCAACTGTCGACCTGAGAGCCCTGGGTTTGATCCTCGTGAGAAACATGGAATTTTTCCATGTTATTTGGTGCAAAATCGTCCCATAAGTCCACAGAGCTTTAGACGGGAACCTGACTTTAAGTTGGGGAAGTAAAAGGGGCCTGGGCGTTGTGCTAACCACACAATCTCTTCACGTGCCCAGGTTATAGAAACAGATGAGTTCTACACTTTATATGCCCCGATGGCAAGTTAGGGCTAAGGGAACTTATTTTTTTTTTAAGATAAATTACTTAGCAAATTGTGTAAATAATATATTTAAAAAATAAAACACCAAAGAAGTAACCAATGAAAAAGAAATAACAGATGTTTCAAATATGTCACTCTTCTTACTACTATGAGGCAGGAGTATATAGCAAAAAAAAATTTACCATTGATTGTTTTAACAGAACTGTTCATTGATTCATAAACTCAAAGTTATCAGTCTACTGACTTTTTACCAACCTGAAATGGGTGATATTTCAGACAAAGTATGTCCTCGTCGGGATTACACAGTTGTGCAAACTCCAGCAGTGGGTCCTGAAGTCTACGAGCGATAGAAATGGCGTGTCGGAGAGGTGCAGGATAGTCCCTAAACTCATTCTGTAGAAAATGAAAGTTAAATAGTACTCACAATTGTTTTGATGATGATTAATATGTAAAGAAAACTGCAAAATCAATCACTTTAATCATCCAGTAAAAAATTTCTCAACTGTAATAATATAAATTTACATCTTAAATGAAAATACATGATTAGCTTATCTTTAGATATTTTTTACTTTTTCTTTTTAATGACATATTTTTAACATAGTTTTGTAAAATACCCTGATGAAACTATAATGCAAGAGAGGCCGACATTCAATAAAAGACAAGCCAAAATGGCAACCACAAGACAGAAAAATAGAGAATAATGAAGTCCCACAAAGATGAAACTTGGTTAGGTGCAAATGAATTTTTAACAGAGATAGCTTCTGCCTTGGCTCTTTTGGTGTTCATAATTACTTAAACACCAGTAATACTTTTACTTTTTAAGATGGAAAAATAAAGATAAAATAAAAACTCATCAATAATTCATCATGCAATGAAAACATTGTCTTTTTTTTTAATCAAATATTTTTAATACACAAATAATTGATATCTAAGCCCTTTTGGTATTCATGGTATTTATGTGTATTGAAAATTGCAAAGTGAAATTATTCTCTTTAAACTATGATTTTAAGATGAAATAAATCAACACTTTAATAAAAATAGATTTTTAGTCATGGTTTTGTTCGTTTAAGTAAGTAAAACATGTTTTACTAAATAACTTTTTTTTTTTTTTTTGCAGTAAGTTTTTAGTGCATTTTTGAAAAAAAAGGCTCTATTGTCCCCGTTTTGTCTGTCCGTCATCACCCTAGATCTCAACAACCATAAGTCCTAGACCCATGATGTATATATCATTTTGTAGGTCTTGACCTGCCAAAAAAACACTTTTGTCCGTTTCGCGATCTGACCTCTCAGGGCCGTAAAGGGGGCTTATAAAGTACCGTTTTTTACTATATAAGCTATATTAACAAAGGAGCGCCCTATATCTCAGCAACCATAAGTCCTAGACCCATGATGTATATATCATTTTGTAGGTCTTGACCTGCCATGTTTACATCAAAAGTTCATTTCGCGATAGGACCTCTGAGGGCCAGGCTTCAGGGCTCCTAAGGGGCTTATATATTATATATATGGCCCCATTCTACACCTTGTACAATCAATAACCCATTCATTTGGTGCGAAATTCTGCAGCACGTAGTTTCACCAAGATTTATTAAGAAACTCATCAAATGAAATAGTAAGCTTGTGTTCTGAGTTTAATTGAAAGTATCAGAGCTATGCAACAATTGACTGAGTTTTCGGACGATTAAATGACTACAATTTCGAATGTTTTCAATTATGAGTCCTATTTCAGTAACCACAAACAACTTGTAGTTAGATTTAAGAGAAAATAATTTTTTTTCAAATATAAAGAAACGTCTTTATAATATTTTTTTTACAGATATATGCATTACACAATTGAATTTATAAACATTTCCAAAATTTACAAATATTTACTGAAAGCTAACAAACGTACTGATACATAACACGAAAATGCGCTAACACGTCCTGTGTCCAGAATGGAACAGGCTTAATTGCTTGTTTTTTTAACTTGAGATTTTTTTTTTTTAAAACAATTACTAAATTCTCAGATCTTGTGTTCTCAAAGATCATGGCCAGCTCATTATCCACCAGTTCCACATTGATTGCTGGCATCTGTTGCTCCAACTGCAGCTCAGAAAGAATTGTTTTAATGTCATCTATGATCATCAGAGCCTGGCTGTTTGCAAAAAAAATAGAACATGCCATCAAATTAAGAACAGCAGAAGCAAAAAAAACTCGCACAGCCTGATTGAAATATGCAAATTAAAGAACATTTTATCAAATGAAGAAAAAAATAAAAGTCAACCCCATTTACAGAAATCATTTTAATTTTTTAAAATACAAATTTGCCAAATTGTTAAATTTTAGTTAAGCTACTGTAAGACAGATTTACCGCGTTTCAGAAGTTACTGCTACAACATGAGGTTTCTTGTCAGCAATTAATTTCTTTAAATTCTTTAAATCATTAGCCTGAAAAAAGATTTGTGAAAAAGCAAGATAAGATTAAAATACACGTATAGCATGTTTTTTTTTTTTCATTGGTCATGTGACATTTTTCCTTACTGGATAAATGTGTCATTGAATAAAAACTATTTTAGCCAGTTTGGTTCTAAATTTTATTTTAAAACCTGCTTTAGTATTAATAAAAAAAAAATGGTTGCAGCATAGTTCTCACCTTTCCTTTTTTATCCACCTCTCTCCAAGAATTTTTCCATTTGGTCAAGTAGTCCATCTTTATATATTCCATAACAGATGCATCACCATCAATTAGAGCGCCGAAAGCTGGAGTGTCCCTTAAAACAAAAAATACAGACTTAAGCTCCAAAAAAATTACTATTTCAAATGTCTTCTTGTGATTACCCGAAGAACTTTTCAAACTATTAGGGCAAGTAACCTATATGTAATTTTTTTATCTTTGCATCTACCATTTTCTACAAACACAAAAAAGAAACAATTTTTGTGACAGTTAATATTTTTATCTTTAAAGGGGGGGATTTCTTACTTGCTAGTAGAGAATGAAATGCCCAAGACTCTGAGGCCATCATCATTGTTGGACTCATCTAATTTGTTCTCCAGCTTTTGATCCACTCGGTAGGGAGCAACTTTCAGCCAATTGTACAGCCTAAGAGCACAAGCCTAGAAAAAAATATTTTGTTTTTTATATACACATTTTTGTAGAAAAAAAACTTTAAAGAGATTTTTATAGATTACTGCTTAAGATTCATGTATGACTTACTAAATATTACAACTTGCAAATGTTTTGTGGGGTACAGCTAGTAATAAAAAAATTCAAATTCTAATATTATACCTTGTAAACAACCAAATAAACAGTTGCTTTTTAATGAAAAACTTCTTAACAGTTTAGAAGTTCAATACCCTATTATCAACATTATAAATACAGGAGACAACACTAAAATCTGTAGACAAACATATGAGGCAAAAGCTAAGCCAAAGCTTATGTCTCACCCGCAAGACACCTTCCCTGGCCTCATTAGTCAATTTAGTTCTCAGCTCCTTCTCCATCTGTGGGTACAAAATCTGGTAAAGCGCTCTTTTCAAAGATTCACTTCTTTGAATGTTCCACTGCTGGACCAGATGGCTGAACTCATCCTGTGAGTTTAGGAAAACAGAAAAATCAACTATAGATAAACACATTGTTCTTAAAACCAATTAAAAATGCAAAGAAACTTTCATTGTTAAAAACAGAATACATGTAAGAAACTTTCATTTTTAAGAACAGAATACATGTAAGAAACTTTCATTTTTAAGAACAGAATACATGTAAGAAACTTTCATTTTTAAGAACAGAATACATGTAAGAAACTTGCATTGTTAAAAACAGAATACATGCAAGAAACTTTTATTTTTAAGAACAGAATACATGTAAGAAACGTGCATTGTTAAAAAAACAGAATACATGTATTCATAATTACTAAAACAAATGTACATGACTTGAGTTTTAAAAAAAAAATTCTTGCACAAAATTATATGATAAAATTTAAACAGGAATTATCAATCTACTTAGTGTAAAATTTGTTTTACTAAAAATGAAGCTTTGTAAATTTCAAAAAATTGGTCTAAGGTGATGAAAAACAAACAATGCTTGTCACAATGCATTGAGAATAAAAGTCTAAAATACTCTGCAGCATTCTTTTTAATGGTGGAAAAGATACAAAAAAAAATTTGAGTACAGTTGATAAAACTTGCCCTGTAGTAAAGCTGCTGAATTTCTTCAAAGTAGCTGGTGCTAGTAGATGATTGGTTAACTCCCTCATCCATCTTGATATTGATTATCAGTAATCCATCTTTTTCAGCCTGGGAACAAATAAATAATAAATATCAAATTAGATGTGAGTTTGGTGTAATGAGAGCTGCTATGAAAAGGCAAGCAAGGCCCTGCTGCCTCCCATTAAGGGCCCCCTTAAACATTAACTTTTATTAGATTTGGTATTAAGTTAACAGTTAATTATCCATAGGGTACCTAAACTTAATAACAGCTCTGTGTGCAATGTATTAGACAAAAATAATAAGCAGATGAAAATATGAAATATATAATTTATCAAAAGCTGCCAGCTATGAACGATTGGATGCAATCATGATCATAAACATCCAATTATATAAAAGATGTGTGTTGAAAAAAAATCAAAAGACACAAGAATTTATAAGATGTGAAGGTTCTCTGACTTGATCAGTCACATTTTAGTGAATGCATTCTTTCCTAAATGAGCCGAGACAATGAAATCAAAAATGAAACAAGACAACCCACTGGGCAACAGAAGAGCAGGAAGGCTGAATCAAACATGATAAAGAACTGCTAAAAATAAAGGTGAAGTAAATGGCTAACGGGCATCGCTTATATCAGATTTTCTTCTAGACTTAGAGAAACAAAATTCTAGTTTTACCTGACCTAGGTACCATATCACTAGTAATACTTGTAACTTACTTTACTGAAAAAAAAAATCCTGCTTTAATGGACGAAGTGAATAGAAAAACTTGGAAGATCTAAAGAAACATTTACCTGCAAGAGTTTTAAGAACTGGTCATCTTTCAAGTCTTTCACTGGCTTCCCTCTGAGATATTTCATTGTGTAACAACTGTGGCTCTCATCAATCAGCTACAAAGGTTAAAAAATACATGTTAAGTCAAACATAAAGTAAATACTTTCTATAGCGTTTATATATATATATATATATATATATATATATATATATATATATATATATATATATATATATATATATATATATATATATATATATATATATATATATATATATATATATATATATATATATATATATATATATATATATATATATATATATATATATAGGTCTATATATTAGATTGGATAAAAAATCGTCCCAAAGAGAACAACTAAGGTATCGTGGACTCACTTTCATGCCCTTCTTTGTAGGGGTCACACTCAGTTTGGCCCTTTCCTGGAATGCAGTTCTCACACTGGCCCTGACTAGAGGATCATGGGATAGTTGCATGGCCACCATATGCTGACAACCTTTCAAAACATCTTCAGGTGTTGGGAAGTGTCTGTAAAATAGATTTTTTTTATACATGTATTACCAGTGCAAAAATGTTGTCAACTCAAATCCAATTTTTTTTTAGAATGGCATGCAACTCACAGACATGTATAATCCTTGGCAATCTCCAGGGGTTGCTTTCGGCACTGATTGACATCGTGACGCTGATAATTGTTTCTGAGGTTTTCCCCTAATTCATGTGGCTCTAGACCAAACTGGCAGGTAATTTCATCTATACATGTGAAGTAAAGAAATACATGTATTATAAATTAGGTAATTATAATCATGTTCAAGATCATACTTAAACTAAAAACTAAGTACTATTACAAGAATTTTTTTTTATAAAGTCCAAAATAAAAATATTGTACAATTAAATTTTTTCGTAATGTATAATATAAAATCAATCATGATTAGATTACTATATAACTCGATTTAAATTACTTCAACCTACTAAGTTTAGCAGCAAGACAAATAGAGTATCCACTCTGGCGCAGGGCTTTCTTCATTGAGTTTCCTGTAGGCTCCGAGTCTGCCTCACCTTCCTCTCTGGGACGACTCTTTTCACAGTTTCTCATATTTGGAATTTCATGGCTATAGTACAACAGAAAGTTTTGGTACACATCCCTCAACTCAACTGGTGTCTGGACATTATTCACCCTGCAAAAGATATCTCAAATTATCAGCACTTCTAAGGAAATCCATTATAATTACAATGCATCAGGGACAAAATGGTACATGATTCATGATTTTAGCATTTAAAAAAAGTTGTAAAAAATATATGTATTAAGAATAATATATAAACTTTCTCATTAATTAGTTTATTTTAATTACAGCACATGTTTAGCAGAAATTGCATAGAAAAAGATTACCTTTCTATTTCTGCATCGGTGATTGGCCTGAACAAAACAGCTGGTTTGTCTGGGTCAGAATACCTCTCATCCAAGTACACTTTCATCTTTTCAAATAGCCTAGTCAGATTTCTACGTCTGGTACTCAACTGCATCCACTGTAAATTGGGAATTAACTTTTTTTTATTTACAAGAATTCAAAGACTCATCTTATGAGCTTTTCTAGAAGAATGTAAAATAAATAATTAATTACAACAGAATTAACTTTTTTTAGTTATGAGAGGGGGCCAGGAAAAAAATCAACAAAGCAAAAATGCACTGATACTGAAAAAAAATTATGTTTTCAAAAACTGATAGAATTCAGGTGTGAACCTTTAAAAAAGTACTTGTTATAAATATGAAAAAATAAATTTAAAAAAAAAATGTTTTAATGGAAAAGGAGTAAGTTTTCGGTAAAACTATTTCCAACAAAAATCAATTCAGGCTAAATAATTTTTTAGATAAACTTAATCAACCTTTTCATCCCACTGATAAACTTTCCATAGATCATTTATATTCAGTTCTGGAAAAACATACTCTTTGCGATAGAAGGCAATAAAAGGCACCTGCAAACAAAGTTATTTAGTAATATTCCTTACTTAAATGAACTAATTCTTGTCAAAAATAAAAGATAACCAATACAGAAACATTTCCCACTAAAAAGGAAAATAAAAAGAAAGGGCACCCGATAAATATTAATGCTGATGTAAATTTTTGCATGTAAAAAATAATTTAAGAGATTTCAAGTTTTACAGATACTGTGAAAAGTTAACGTTTTCACAAATGACAAATAATTACCCACCTCTTGTCGATGATTCCTCATGAAGGTAAGCACTTGCTTAATTTTACTTGTCACTGCTGTTGCCCTGCAATTGTAGCTGTTTGATGCCTGCAAAGGGTCACTGCTAAAAAATGTCTGAAATTTAAAAAATAAGTAAATCATGCTCAGAATAAATTATATGAAATCTAAAGCATGATCAGTCATCTCGATAAAAGGCAAGCAGTAGCATAACTAAGGAGGGGCAGTGGGGGGACAGCACTTACTTTGCCACCAGCAAAGGATGGCATTTTCAACAATTATGAGTATTTTAGCTAAGAAATGGGGTTGCATTTTTTACATTCTGGCTTGGTTTATTAATGCTAGTTACGTTACTGGAAGAAAATATGTCATGCCTATTAAGCTCTATTCTGAAAAATAGATTAGAAAATACCTGCTGAGATACGCAAGGGGTTGCAAAGGCCTGTTTGTAAATCCAGTCTGCTTCTGCTTCAAGCTCTGCATCATCAGCTTCCTTTACTGGTATGCCTCTTAACTGATAACAACAAATGTAAGAATTCAACCAACTAGTGACACATTAACAAAAAATACATGTAAGAAATCAACCAACTAGTGACACCTTCAAAAAAATTCAACAATAGTATTAACCAAATTGTATTTTACTGATATAGCATCAAGGTTTTCACTTTTAAAGATTTCAAATAAAGCATTAAAAACTGTCAACAGAATGGTTGATTTCACGCTAAATCTTGAGTGAATGTTGGGGCAAAATTCAAAATCTGACAAACACAGCTGAAAAAATATAAAAATGCACAGTACCTGAAACCTTTCAGGAAAATCTGCAAGTCTGATAGCATTGTCTGCATCAATGTAATGTCCCCTCTCCAACTCACTCGGCTCAAACACCTGTTGGATGAATGATTTTTTAATAAATTAGAGTTAACTACTCTGCATAAATAAATCAAAGCATCACAAATCTGGTAGCTATTTACCATGAGAATATGAATCCACCAAAAAATCACCTAAAATTTCTTATGCTTACAGAAGAAACTTTATTGAAGATTATCACTTACATCAAAAATGCTTTTTTTTGCAGCTTTCTTTATGCCAACTGTCTTTTTTCTGGGTTCTCCATCTTCTTCCTCTTCTTCATTCTGTTTGACAGTTCAAACACATTAAAAATATAATAATGAATTATAGAACAGAATTTTCAATATTGTTAGTAACACAACTGTTCTGAAGTTAGTAACGCAACTATTCTGCAGTTAGTAACACAATTGTTCTGCAGACTCTTATATGAAGTTTTAGCAGCATATCTATTTAGAATAATAAAATTTATCATGTTTATTTGTTTGACATAATAATGAATGAACATGCCTCATGATCTTTATCAAAATAATCTTCATCCTCGTCATATTTTTCAAAATCTGCAAAGTCATAGTTGACACCAAAAACCTCTTGGGCCTCCTGCAGCGCTCTGTGTGCATCAGATGAACAGAAAAAAGGAAATAATTAACTTTATCAGGGAAGAAATGGGGCTTAACAGTTGATGAAAGGTGATAAAAACTTACACATCATTGTGTATTATATGCTTCTTCTGCTTGCCTTTACTAATTGAGTTTCCCTCTTCATCAACAACAAAATCATCCACATCTAAGAAACAACAATTTTATAGGTTTTACAGTAAAATCCACTATATTTTTTTAATAACAACTAATTAGTCCATACTTAATTATATAATATTTTTTATTTTCAAAAGTGGCTATGACATAAAATGCACCAATAAACACCAACCAGATTCTTCCTCTGAATCAAACTCTTGTAAATTTTCTGTTTCTTCTGCGGCTCTCACAGATTCAGCTTGATGTTCCCCTCCTTCCTCGTCTGTTCCATCAAACAGCTGCTCTTCAATGGCGTGTTTACCTGAGTTTTACCAAATTTAACACAATATTATGTAAATTAATAATGGGCTTTTAAAAAAAAAATATATAATATAGCAATGACTTTTGTAAAATGTTTTAGGGTGGGATTTGTGGGTGATGTTTCATAAGAGTGTGGGGTGGATTCAGGAATTATAGGATTATTGTTAAATCTTTTTTTGGAAATAAAATTTCAGTTGTTTTATAAACATTATCATTTTCCTACTTGAGTTTAATTTTTCTGGTTAAAATATTTTTTTTTACTCAACTTTACTCCAGTATTTATTTTTTTTCTGACATCACGTGTAAAAATTACTGACAATATAATAAAAAAAAGCACTTAAAACAAAATAAGCTAAAAAGGTGAGAATAAAAAGGTGCATTGGCTATCTCTTACTATGGAAGACAGACATAACTGTCAACAAAGATAATACATTCAAAGTGA
Source organism: Bulinus truncatus (assembly GCA_021962125.1). Lineage (NCBI taxonomy): Eukaryota > Metazoa > Mollusca > Gastropoda > Planorbidae > Bulinus > Bulinus truncatus. The sequence continues at coordinate 1,719,624 of JAGDYQ010000068.1, forward strand.
TATACATATAGAAATTGAACTCCAGTAATAACTGTACAGGTTTCATTGAAGTTTCAAAAATGTGCAAATGAATGAAAAAAAAACCTGAACTTGTTGAGTTTTTAATTTTGTTCAACAGCAGCATTGATAAATGTTACCAAAAAAAATGTTAAACAGTGCCAACTTTAAACTTTTGAAAACATTTCAGTATTTTATTTCATTTTGCACATTCTATGCTTACTGGTCCAGTGACATTAGTTCTCAGTACATTTCATTTTCAACCTGACAGAAGCTACAGAAAAATTCTAAAAGTGTACAGTTTGACTGTACTGACCGTCATCTGCCTGGCCATCCACCTCCTTTTCACTGTCCTCCTCATCGGACATTATTCTGATTCTTTTTCTTTTTCTCTGTTATGACGAGACAAAAGCTATTAACACATTTACTTTTAAAATGAAATTTTAGAATAAAAAAGATTAGATAGTAAAACTTAAAATAAAAACCAACAATATATTTAATAGAAATATACAAATGAGGATTTGAGCATTGCATGTCACTGTCAAACTCTACCAACCAGTTTTTAGAAATGTATATATTCAATAGATGATGAATATTATTAAAAGGTATACAAAATTAGGCAATATTTTTTACCTTTCTATTAACCTTTATTCCCAGGTTGTCATCTATCAGATCATAATCATCATCATCTAACTGGTCATCTTCATCCTCATCAGAATCCCCTTTTCTCTTTTTTTCGTCTTTCTCACTGATATCTACTGTGTCTTCTTCCTCATCCACATCTTCATTGATGAAATCTTTCATTTCTTCTGCAATAGCTTCTGAATCTTCATGACAAAAATTCAGTATGATAAAATATAATCAATTTTATTTTCTAAAGTTTTAACAATCAGTTTCATCATTTACAAGAATGTAAGAAAAAGAAAAAAAAAATCATATGATCATTGGGAGCTATTAATATCACAAAATCATTTTAAATGGACAGAGTCAAAGACATCTTCCAGACCAAAGAAAAATCCCAGTGTTAACCATCCATGAACTTTGAAAGTAACATAAAAGTAAACTTTCCCTTATAAAGCCTATACTCCACTCCTATAGATCAATTGGCTCAGATGAAGTATAGTTTAACTGTTTTTGTAGCCACTGATATTCTATACTATGGGATTGTGTGGGTAGTACAATGCCCAGCAGCTTTTAATCTCCCCAAAAATGTTGGGTACCCATTTTTTTTTAGCTGGGTGGACTTAGGGGTATCCATTGAAATGTAGAAAATACCCAACTCTAACCGAGGTTTGATCTTGGGACTTATCAGTTAACAGTCAAGCGCTCTACCACATTGCCACCCTATCCCTCAGATAGTATTATAAACAATTTAGATAACCTATGTAAAATTGTTTTCAATAAAAAAAAATAAAAAGAGAAAGAATTTAACAAACAGCATAATTAGCAAAGTTTCTTTCACATAGATTTCAACAATTACTTCTCTTGCTTTATTAATTTTTTGCCTTACACAATTACTTTAATAGAAAGCTTCTTGACTAATTTTTTATACTACTATATTAAAAAAAAATTAATTGTTAACCTTCTTCATCCTCATCTTCATCGTCTGAGATTTGAATTGTGCCTTTCTTTCTTTGATTATACTTTTTTTGCTGTCTGATTTCTCCATCAGAAAGCTCCTCTTCTGCTGAACTTGCATTTGACTCTTCAGCTTCATTTTCCATAAAATCCATTGAGAACTCTTAGCTTTCAGGATCCTAAAAAAATGTCTCGATATATTATATGCTAGATAGAAATCGATATTAAAATCAAACAATTAATGAAAATATGTTGCATTAATCAATTTGAATATCTGTGCTGCGTGCACATATGTTTTTTTTATAGTCTGGGGTGGGTTCAGAAATTTTAGGATTATTATTAAATCTTTTTTGGACATAAAATTTCAGTTGTTTCATAAACATAGTCATTTTCCTATTTGAGGGTTTGATTTTTGTTAAAATATGTCTTTTGTACACAATAACTTGTTTTGCATTGCGTTAATATTAAAATATATATATTTTTTTTTTTGACATCACAAGTATTTTTTTAGGTGGTTGAAACTTGAGGATTAATGAGGGGAGATTTATCAAACTAAGTCACCTTTTTTCAATATTAGCACATTTTATATTAATGAAAAATGCTTTAACTTTAAGGTAGTTTAACTGATGCAGAGATCAGACATGAACTATGACTAAGATTTTAGTTAATTAAAAGCTAAAAAAAAAACAAAAAAATCCATATTTATGTATTTCAAAACTTCAACCGTATTATAGAAAATGGCTATAATTATTACTATGATTTGAGCTTTTTTCCTTTTATTTAATTCTAAGCGGCTAAATTGAAGCAAATGTTCGGAAGCTATACCTAGACTCCTAGAGTAACGGTAAGTCTTGACTAAAAAAAAGTGTCTAAAGTCTAAATGTTGCTGTTAAAATTAAATCAACGACGACAATGATTATAGTTATTAATCATACCAAAGTTCTTATTTGTGTATGATCCAAATGGGAGTCACAATAAATGTAAAAAGATGGTGATTGAAAAATACATTTTCTGATTACCACTCATGTAATAAAGGTTATACCCGAGATTATGTGATGAATGATCCAACTTTTATTGTTTACTTTCGTTTCATCTCTTTTTTCCTTAAGTTTTTAAAGCATCATAAACCAGTTCATGACCTAATTATGGTTCATGACCAAGTTTTTCTAATACCGTACAGCCAATTTAAGTTTCTTAACACAATCTAAGAGGAACATTAATAAATATACACTATCTCTTAGTACTTTGTGCTAAAATTATGGGGCCATTAAATATTGATTATTCCCTTAGTTTTATGTCTAGTATATGGGTCTGTATTTGTCGTGAAACATAGCCGAACCGAAATCTTTTGCAATTTCATAAGCTCGGAGTAGTTATCAAAAAATCTGGCATAAAAATTTATGCTCGTTTCCGGATGTAGATATTCAAACAACAGCCTTGATACTGTTGTGTTGTCTAAAACCTTGAGAAAAGCATTCGACATATTTAATGTAACATTTATGTACGGATATTGAATTTTCCTATACATTAACAGGTAATTATACGAATTTATCTGTGCGTTTAGTGCTTTAACATGTTGATTTATTCAGAACGCACTGGCTCCATTCAGAAAGTCGGAGAGTAACATGCTTTGCATGATTTGTTGATATGAATTAATTGATGTCCCAGTGGAAACTGTTTGCGATTTCTAACAATAGTAATTAATTTATAATAGTGTAAATAGGACTTACAAGAGTCATTATTTTCTTTGAGTGGTTATTTTATCAAGTGCCTATTAGAAAACATTATATATGCTTTCAAATAAGTTATACTTGGTGCTTCTAACTTGGATAGTTTTCAAGTTATAACATTTCATATCTGCCAACTGGAGATTTTTCACATAATTTATTTAATTAAAATTTTTTAATTTGTAAAACATGCCTACTAAAATTATTTTGTTGCATCCAAAATTAAGTATATGTATCATGCTGTGTTATTACAAAAGATGGTGCTTCTAACTTGGATAGTTTTCAAGTTATGACATTTGATGTCTTTCAAAGTTAATATTTTGTGTAAAATATATTGCATTAAAAATTTTTTACTTGACAAATATGCCTACTATAATTAACTTTTTGTATTTAAAATGAAGTACATGTATCAAACTGTAATATTACAAAAGATAGTGCTTCTAGCTTTAATAGTTTTTAAGTTATAAAATATGACGTCTATCAACTTCAAATTTTAATGTATTACGACATGTTGCAGTTTATTTATTATCTGTCCCTACCATTAACATCTACATTTGTTAATGAAGCTATAGTGAAATTTTTAACTTAATATAATGAAAAGCCTTTAAGGTATGATAATTTAAAGTAAAATTTAGAAAATTTCGGTCACAAGTTTTCTTATATAGCCTATAGTAAAAAAAAAGGAACTAAAAAAAATCATAACTTTGCTTCTAATTAAGATATAATCACAAATAAGGTGTTGTTGGAATGTGCTCAACAAGATCTATCCAGCTATACCCACCATTTTAATTTAGTATCATAAAAGGTGTTGAAAGTGAAAAATTTACTATTTTTTTATAATAGGTATTTCATTTTGTTACTCCTCAATTGTCACAACCGCAGGGGACAGTGGGTTAGGCCTATGAACTTGTAGGTCTACTCAACTACTCTTTTATGTGTTGAATCCAATATAAGCAACTCATCTCTTGAACAACAAATTTAGGGAATCAATAAATAAATAATGAAGAACACCATTAAGTTAAAAAGTGTTAACTTCAATAAGATAAATTCACCACTGATTTATACACTCCCTAGACAAAATACCAATCTACTATGCTCTTTCCTGTGTTGTTCACTCTTGACATCAAACTGCATATATGTCTAGCCATTCTCTTCATTTTTTTAATACCGCTCTGTTACACACGTTTCTCATGTAGCATACCTACGTTTGATTGGCTGACCCTGGGCTGTTGTTTTTCTATTAGCTAGAGTAAATGCCCATTATCCAACTATTGGCCTCTTGCACAACAACCTTTTTATCATTGTATAATTGACCATTCCAGACCTGGACTGGAGTTTCGGCTATGTGACCATGGATATAAGGCTTGAACAGGCTGTTTGTTTGCTGCATTTATTCTTTTTAATAATAATATTATTCTATCAATCTTCTTTCAACATAGTTCTTTTATTTTTATTTTAGGATTCTGAAAGTTAAAAAGGATTCTCAAAAATGGATTTTATGGAAAATGAAGCTGAGGAGTCAAATCCAAGCTCAGCAGAGGAAGAGCTATCTGACGGAGAACTTAGACCTCAGATGGAGAAGGATAAAGAAAGAAAGAAACGCACAATTCAAATCTCTGAGGATGAAGAAGAAGGTTAACTTTTTAATTTTTTAATGTATACAACATAACTTCCATACATTATCTATTAGACAACATGGATTCAATGCATTATCTAGAAATGTTTTGGGACTGCAGTCTTTATTATATTATTGAATTGATTATTTACTATACTTTTTGTTAATTTTCAGTGCAAAACTCACGTAACATGTACTCATTGAGCTCAAACTTATCTGATATAGGTAAAGTATTGACACATTGTAACATATTTCAAGTTTTTTTTTTTACATATACCCTGTACCTGTATTTAGATTATTGCACTAACTGTATAAGATATTTTTTTTTTAGTTTGTCCAATTTAGAAAATAAGGTAATTCTGATTTCTTTTTTTTTTAACCATCTGTACAGGCAAAGTCACTAATGAGTTGCAGAGGATGAAAGCTGGTATGTTGTTCTTTTTGCTATGTGCCTGTTTAAATGCTCCTTTTAACTTAAAATTTGATGTTTTTTCTTTATTACTGTATATTTTCATTGAAATTATGGTAGTACTAATATTAGAATAATGCCTTCATCTCCTAATATGTGTGCTTGGCATATTGCCTTGCACATTCTTTACCCTCCCCTGCTGGCTGTTTAATACAATGTAATATTTTTTCCCTCGCTGGTCATGACAATGTGATTTTTTTTATACTCGACACATGCTGAAATAAAAAAATTTTACAGTGATTAAAACAAAAACATATTAGAGTTTCATTCTGTTGCTGCTGAAAATGTATTTGGACAAATTTTAAATGCATTTTAAAAGCATTTTATGCTTAACAGGCTCAATCAGAATTGAGCAAGATATACACATACACATGTTGTTTTTTTTAGAGACATGACTAATAAACCATGGTCATTCCCATTTACCCTTCTGTAAGTCTAGGTATTACGGGCTGCATGGTTTATGTTACAAATTCTGTGGTTTAATTTAAACGTGATGTCCAGTTAGCTTAACTATTGTCATCGCTCTCGTAACTCCAGTCATAATTATACTCCTAACGTACGCGCCTTAACTACCCTAAATACGTCAGTCTCCTTCAGTATTGTCCTTACTATCTAATCTTTCTAATGAGCGCCACCTGGTCGTCATTGTTAATCCTTCTAGCCTGTCAGACGTCGCATCCCGATCTACTTCTTTGTTGTTTACTATTCTATTGTTTTCTTCCCACCTTGTCCTAATTTGTCTGTCACCATGTCAACCATTATTTGTATTAATCCTACTTCTTTCATGCCTTTGCTGTTTGCTATTCCAATGTTTTCTCCCCACCTTCTCTTAAGTTTTCTGTCACATTGTCAACCATTGTTTGTATTAATCCTACTTCTTATATATCTTTTTATATCTTAAAACGTTGAAGGGTATCGTTTCTAATTCTACTCTGGCTCGTAATACTAGGCTTATGGTGGCAATGCCATCAATATAATAGTTCTTATGGAATTTTTTTATACTTTAAATGCTATTTTAAAAAATCTATTACACAAATTTCCCTATTTTTCAGATAGTAGTGTTAGAGGGTTTCTATTTTATTATATTTTTATTTCCTGCATAATAAGCAGTTGTTTACAAGCATAGAGATGAATGTATATACAGGCAAATCTGGATATAGCTGACTTTTGAAATCAGTGTGTAATAAAGCTGTATGACGCCTCAATAGCGAGAAAGATCTTCATTCAGCGTGACCTGCATGCCATGGGTTACTAGTTAAACTCCCGGCAAGTCTCCATACCTACATATGTCACCCGCTGTGCCTCCACTGTTGGATATGGTAGGGATAAAAGAAGGGCGCTGATAAACACACCTGTCTGGGTGATAAAAAGAACAACCATCCTTTCAGAGACTTGTAAAAAAAAATGCCTCTAAATATTTAGGCTTACTTTTGATTCACATTGTCGTTTGTTTAAAAAATGAATGGTTTAAGTTTATTCCTATTTTCAGTCTATAAGATGAAGATAGATAAAATAACATTGTGCTTTGAAATAAATACCAGTGAATGTGTATAGTAACTCTCCTGAAAGCATGGTTGTTCTTTTTATCACTCAGACAGGTGTGTTGTCTGACACTTAGGGAACACACTTAGTGAAGGATGTGTGAAACAAGTGTTGTTCGCCTCCCCCTTCTCAAATTGGCACTAGCATCAATAAGGACTATTCTTATGACCTAGTTTGAGGGGGGGGATATATTTCTGACTCTAGAAAGTGAACAGTTAGACATTTTTAGCACAGCGAGTTTGGTACATTAAAGACGTAACACGTTCAACTTGTATTTAGTTATTTCATATTGGATTTTTAGATTTGCTGTAGTTTAGATTTTCATTGGATTTGTAGTGAAAAATTGCATTATAAAAAATATTTTATAAAAAAACATTTTTCTTGCGTACTATCAGCAGAAAATAATTTCTGAATAAATTGGTCACATGGTAATAGACTTTTTATAAAAACGTTGGGTGCATGGATTTTATATTATGTGAATGTTTGTATTTCAATATTAGAATCTTCATATGTTAAAATTAAATCCCAAAAGAATTATTACAGAAGGTTTTCGAAATATCACGATATTGCAGATCATTTATTAGAACTTCTCTAACAAAATGCATATGAGTATGTAAAATGAATTCTAGTGTTGTATAACCTAAACTCATGATATAAAATGTAATACTTTTAAAGTCAATTGAATCAATATATTAATATAGTGAAATTATATTAAACAGGTTTTCATTTGTATAAATTTAGAGTATGCTAGAAAGGCGTGGATGTTTGTGTTCATGCGCCCAACGTTTTCATAAAAATAAGAAGCTTTTTAGTAGGCAAGAAAAACGTTTTTTATAAAAAAAAATTTTTAATGTAAATTATATTTTCTACTTTTTAGTTAAAATATTTTTTATAATGTAATTTTTTTTCCCATTAATACGAAGAGTTAAAAAATGTTGGTGTGAGACAGACTCGATTAACTAACTGTTTGTAGGTTTGCTAGAACATATCGGAGAGCTATGATGTCAGTGTCACAGTATTCTGGTTAAGTAAAGTATTCTTTCTTCAGCCACAATAATTTTATTTTCAAAAATACTTAAGAAACTCATCAAATCATAATGAAATAGTAAGAATATTGCATTGTCATCAGGTTCTGAGCTATATTGAAAGTATCAGCGCTATAGCTTTTCGGAAAGTGGTCTAAAATTGGTGCCAAATTCTGTTACTGTGTACTATATTTGGCACCAGTAATTTCCTTGATTTAGACAAGATTGTGACCTATTCGCCATACATATTTATTTTTATTTATTAAGAAACTCATCAAACATAATGTCATCGGGTTCTGAGTTTTATTGAAAGTATTAGAGCTATAGCTTATCGGAAAGTGGTCTAGAATTGGATTGCCAAATTCCTGGACAAACAAACAGACAGACAAGAAATGAAGTTATGAAAAACGTAATAATAAAATAGTGTTATTTGTATTATTGAGTCCATTCGTCTTTTGTGTCATTCTTATGAAAGTTACAACAGTATGTTAGGTAAATGAGCGTGTGACTTTAAATATACAATAAATAATGAAAACATTTATGGAACCAATTGTGAAAATAAACAAAATAATTATTTAGCTAGAAAATCTAAACTAACTATTTAGTTAAACCTTAGTTTTTAACTTTTTTTTTCTTTTCCAGATTTTTATCATCTCTATTTGAAAAAAACACCCGGTACATGCAGCAATCATCTGAAGCTTCTAGAATGCACAAAATGTCCAAAGCATTCTGGTTATATTAGTTTGGAATCTTTAAATATCGAACGTCTACCAACTGGTTATCGTCATGTTGACCTGATAGACCTCATCAAATCTTTGTTTGAGTTGACAGTAATGGTTGAAGTGGAGTCTAAAAGCAGCATGGACACGGGAGATAATTTCTTTTGGCAAGGTTCAGGCAAAGTTGAAAAAGTTGATTTATTTAATGGAACCCCTTGCAAATGTACTCTTTGCATCACTTCAAATTCACCTAGTCATATCTGGGGAGAGATAACAATCGCTACATCATGCGTTTTAGCATCTTTTTTTTCTGAGGCTAATCGTTGTTCATCATACTTCTTTTATGACAACTACTACGACTTAGACAATGTTAAATGTCTTGTTGCCAATCGCATAACAAGACGTAACACAATGATTAAAATCAGCAAATTTGTTTGCAACACATGTGATCTCACTTTGCTGAGAAGATTGGACGCAGCAATCAAGCGGCTTACAACAAGTGTGTAACTATTCCAGAGGAAAATGACAAATTGGTAATGGTTGTTGCTCATCCACATGCTGTATTAAACATGTTACATTCAGCAGATGTCACATAGGAGAGAATATTTACAATGAAATACCATGCCCTGGCTTATCTGGAGCTTACATTCTTTCCCTCAAGGGTCCAAAGGATTTTGAAACTTTCTACAAAAGTGAAAAGAACAAGGCTGTGACTTCTTTTGGGAGTTTTGGGGGTGTTGTCTTCTTTAAAAATTTATATTTTCAGATCTAATTTTAATTTAAGTGCATTTTTTTTAGTTATAAAAATAGTTGTTTCCTTACAAAAAAATTCATCTCTAATTAATGAATTCACACAATGAGATTATTTTTAAGAGGATTGATACATAGGTTATCTGTATTTCAGTTTATGTATTATTATTCTGTTCAGAGGTGCACGACATTTGTGTCAAGACACATTAAATTATTAACATTAACTTATTAATGTTTACAATAATGCTTATCATTTTACAAGTTTTAATTTATTAAATTGTATAACCTTATGTTTTGTTTACAAAAATATCACAATTAAAAAAAAAACCTTGATCTGTTTGTTTTTTAATAAAATGTATTAAAAAAAAGTAAAGGCAATTTTTTTGTTACACATTTTTGAGTAAGGACTACTACATTAAGGTTAATTAACTATGGTATTGACAAAAAAAAAGAAATATTGAAAAGCATAAAACTAGCCTAATGCACTAGGTTGCTGTTATGTTAAAATCAAAAAAAGTCTTAAAAAAAAATATTAATATTACAAAATCATTTTAAATGGAGTCAAAGACATCTTCCAGACCAAGGAAAAATCTTATGATACTTTCAAAGTAAACACTCAAAGTAAAGTTTCCCTTATAAAGCCTATACACCACTCCTAAAGACCAATAGGGTCAGATGAAGTAGAGTTGAACTGTTTTTGTAGCCACTGGTATTCTGTACTAAATAGAGGCTTTTTAATATGTATTTTATTTCTGTCACTTTATAAAGTATCATTTTTATACTCCATAAATCTGATAAATTATTTTTCATGTTAGGCATGAGTTATGAAAATAAAAGTTTTAATTTAATAAAAGGAAATTCACAGTAAAATCTGAAGATGGATAGAAATAAATAAAAATAGTTCGTCTGGTACATCATTAACAAACAACTTTTAAAATAGCTAGTCAAATGTGGGATGTTATTCCATAAATCCTTTAACATAGAGCCATACATCAGCAAACAAAGTTATTCAGTAATATTCCTTAATTGTACTTGTCACTGCTGTTGCCCTGCAATTGTAGCTGTTTGCTGCCTGCAAAGGCTCCTTGCTCAAAATTGTCTGGAATTTAAAATCAGGTAAATCATGTTCTAATTGAATTATATGAATGGTCATTCAACTCGAAAAAAGGCAAGCAGTAGCATAACTAAAAAGGGTCAGAGGGGAACAGTCTGCGCTCAACGGCACATTCCACCAGCAAGGGATGGCATTTTAAACAAGTTAGAATATTTTAGCAAAGAAATGGGGTTGCATTTTTTTACATTCTGGCTTGGCATATTAATGCTAGTTACATTAATGGAAGCTAATAAATTGTGCCTATTAAGCTCTATTCTAGGAAATGGATTAGAAAATACCTGCTGAGATATGCAAGGGGTTGCAAAAACCTGTTAGTAAATCCAGTCTGCTTCAACCTATGCATCATCAGCTTCCTTTATTGGTATGCCTCTTAAAACTAGAGACACATAAAAAACAAGCAATTAAGCCTGTTCCATTCTGGACACAGGACGTGTTAGAGCATTTTCGTATTATGTATCAGTACGTATGCTATCTTTCAGTAAATATTTGTAAATGTTTATAAATTCAATTGTGTAATGCATAAATCTGAAAAAAAAGATATTAAAAAGACGTTTCTTTATATTTGAAAACAAAATTATTTTCTCTTAAATCTAACTACAAGTGGTTTGTGGTCACTGAAATAGGACTCATAATTGAAACATTCTAAATTGTAGTCATTTAATCGTCCGAAAACTCCGTCAATTGTTGTTTGATAAATTGTTGTTGCCAATCTTGGTGCAAGTAGTTCAATGTTGAAGTTTGTTTCGAAGAAGTTTTCAATTTCTGCCCCGGGCTCTTTGAAATCTTGATTGAAGTCCCCACAAATGATGACGTTTGGTTGATTGAGCTGTGCTGCAAAGTTGTCATTGAAGAAATCTTTTAAAAACCGATTGTTTGTTGCTGGGTTTTTGTATACGTTGATAATAACAATGTTATCAACCATACACGATGTTGCTTCGATGTGTTGATGTTGACCAGATTCTTGTTTAATCGATTTTGGTTGTGATGTCATCAATCCAGAATTTGTGTTTGCATAGATAATCGTACCTTGGTCCATTATTAATATAGCTTATATAGTAAAAAACAGCACTTTATAAGGCCCCTTTTACGGCACTGAGAGGTCAGATTGCGAAATGGAAAAAAAGTCATTTCTTGGTAGGCCAAGACCTACAAAATGATATATACATCATGGGTCTAGGACTTATAGTTGCTGAGATATAGCGTTCCTTTATTAATATAGCTTATATAGTAAAAAACGGTACTAAGGCCCTTTTTACGGCCCTGAGAGGTCAGATCGCGAAATGGAAAAAAAGCTATTTCTTGGCAGGCCAAGACCTACAAAATGATATATACATCATGGGTCTAGGACTTATGGTTATTGAGATATAGGGTGATGACAAACAGACAGTTATAAGGCCCCTTTTACGGCCCTGAGAGGTCAGATCGCGAAATGGAAAAAAAAGTCATTTCTTGGTAGGCCAAGACCTACAAAATGATATATACATCATGGGTCTAGGACTTATAGTTGCTGAGATATAGCATTCCTTTATTAATATAGCTTATATAGTACGGTACTAAGGCCCCTTTTACGGCCCTGGGAGGTCAGATCGCGAAATTGAAAAAACCTCTTTCTTGGCAGGCCAAGACCTACAAAATGATATATACATCATAGGTCTAGGACTTATGGTTATTGAGATATAGGGTGATGACAGACAGACAGACAAAACGGGGACAATAGAGCATTTTTTTTCGAAAATGCTCTAAAAATTTCATGTAAGAAATCAACCAACAAGTGAAACATTTAAAAAAATTCATGTAAGAAATCAACCAACTAGTGACACATTAAAAAAAAATTCAACAATAGTATTAACCAAATTGTATTTTACTGATAAAGCACTAAGGTTTTCACTTTTAAAGATTTCAAATAAAGCATAAAAAAAACTGTCAACAGAATGGTTGATTTCATGCTAAATCTTGAAGAGTGAATGTTGGGGCGGAAATCAAAATCTGACAAACACAGCTGAAAAACTATAAAAATGTTAAGTACCTGAAACCTCTCAGGAAAATCTGCAAGTCTGATAGCATTGTCTGCATCAGTGAAATGTCCCCTCTCCAACTCACTCGGCTCAAACACCTGTTCGATTAATGATTTTTTTTTTCAAAGTAGAGTAAACAACTCTGCATAAATAAATCAAAGCATCACAAATCTGGGAGCTATTTACCATGAGAGCATAAATCCACAAAAAATCACCTAAAATTTTGTACGCTACAAAAGAAACTTTATTGAAGATTATCACTTACATCAAAAATGCTTTTTTTTACAGCTTTCTTTATGCTGTCTTTTTTCTAGGTTCTCCATCTTCTTCATTCTGTTTGACAGTTCAAACATATTAAAAATATAATAATATATTATATAACAGGATTTTCAATATTGTTAGTAACACAACTGTTCTACAGTAAGTAACACTACTATTCTGCAGTTAGTAACACAATTGTTCTGCAAACTCATATGGAGTTTTAGCAGCATATCTATTTAGAATAATAAAATTTATCATCATGCTTATTTGTTTGACATAATGAATGAACATGCCTCATGATCTTTATCAAAATAATCTTCATCCTCGTCATATTTTTCAAAATCTGCAAAGTCATAGTTGACACCAAAAATCTCTTAGGTCCCCTGCAGCGCTCTGTGTGCATCAGATGAACAGAAAAAAGGAAATAATTAACTTTATCAGGGAAGAAATGGGGCTTAACAGTTGATGATAGGTGATAAAAACTTACACATCATTGTGTATTATATGCTTCTTCTGCTTACCTTTACTAATTGAGTTTCCCTCTTCATCAACAACAAAGTCATCCACATCTAAGAAACAACAATTTTATAGGTTTTACAGTAAAATCCACTATATTTTTTTAATAACAACTAATTAGTCCATACTTGATTATTTAATATTTTTTATTTTCAAAAGTGGCTATGACATAAAATGCACCAATAAACACAAACCAGATTCTTCCTCTGAATCAAGCTCTTGTAAATTTTCTGTTTCTTCTGCGGCTCTCACAGCTTCAGCTTGATGTTCCCCTCCTTCCTCGTCTGTTCCATCAAACAGCTGCTCTTCAATGGCGTGTTTACCTGAGTTTTACCAAATTTAACACAATATTATGTAAATTAATAATGGGCTTTCAAAAAAAATATATAATATAGCAATGACTTTTGTAAAATGTTTTAGTATGGGATTTGTGGTTTCGAAGAGTGTGGGGTGAATTCAGAAATTATAGGATTATTGTTAAATCTTTTTTCAGAGATAAAATTTCAGTTGTTTTATAAACATCATCATTTTCCTACTTGAGTTTAATTTTTCTGGTTAAAATATTTTTTTTACTCAACTTTACTCCAGTATTTTTTTTTTTTCTGACATCACCTGTAAAAATTACTGACAATATAATTAAAAAAAAAAAAAGCACTTTTAAAACAAAATAAGCCGAAAAGGTGAAAATAATAAGGTGCACTGGCTATCACTTACTATGGAACACAGACATAACTGTCAACAAAGATAATGCATTCAATGTGATATACATATAAAATTGAACTCCAGTAATAACTGTACAGGTTTCATTGAAGTTTCAAAAATGTGCAAATTAAAATACATTTTAATAAGTTTAGTTTTTGCAATTTTGTTCAACAGCAGCATTGATAAATGTTACCAAAAAAAAAAAATGTTAAACAGTGCCAACTTTAAACTTTTGAAAACATTTTATATTTTATTTCATT
>JAGDYQ010000068.1:1734413-1830020 GCA_021962125.1 Bulinus truncatus
TTGGCTCTATTTTACAAGATAATTAAAATTAAATAATGTATGCACAGAGTTTGGAATTTGTCAAGAATTGCATGAATTAAAATAGTATAATACCAAATAGTAGTGAAACTGTTAATAGTCATGCAGAAATTTGTTCAAAAATATGTGTAATAGTGTTATAGAAGAAAACATTTTCATTTGAAAAACTAATTATGTCTAATTAATTAATTAATTAATTAATATGTTAATTGTCTATGGTAATGCATTAGCAAATCGCTGTTTGCTCGACTTCCCTTTGTACGTGTCGTTGGTGCAATTGTGCTGGAGGCTCTAACAGTAGTCAGCCATCATATGTATGCCCCATGTTACTTGATATCTCTCCTCCATCACCCTCATATCCTGGTGGAACCTCTCGCCTTGTTCCTCACTGAAGTCCCCAAGGTTACCTGGAAATTTGTCTAAATGACTGTGCAGGTAATGTACCTTGATGCTCATATTTGTTCCACTGTTTCTGAAGTTAGCTAGCATACCTTGCACCAGTTCTTCGTAATTCTCTGATCTGTTGTTACCTAAGAAGTTCCTGACAACTGAAACAAAACTGTTCCACGAAGAAGCTTCAAGGTGATTTCGATCGTCGATGAGTTTCCGAATCTGAGGACCGTCAAAAATCCCAGCTTTCAGCTTATCCATGCTCAATCCGGGGAATGATCTGCAAATATACTTGAAGCAATTGCCAGATTTGTCCAAAGGCTTAACAAATTATTTCATTAAACCTAATTTGATATTAAGCGGTGTGAGAATGATCTTATTTTTGTCAACCATTGGCTTGTTGATGATATCTTCTTTACCTACAGTCATAGTTTCCCTTGCAGGCCATGTCACTCTTGTCCAATGATCTTGCCTTGCCCTGCTATCCCAAATGCACATGAAGCATGGGTATTTTGTGTATCCTGACTTCTCCCCAAGCAAGAAGTTTACCATTTTTAGATCAACACAAATTGACCACTGATGCTCATAATAACGGACTTTCTGCAATACTGTTTTGATATTCTCATACTCTTCTTTAAGTGTTGTTGAGTGAGCAACGGGAAAAGATGCATTACGGTTACCATTGTGTAAAAAACTGCATTTCAAGCTTCTAATGGAACTGTCTATTAAAAGACGCCAGTCTTCGGAATTGGAGCAGAAGTCCAGGGATGTCATTACAGTAAACAAGATCTTCCTCTTGGATGAAATGTGGAAGAAACTCTTCTCTTTTCCGATAAAATTTTATTTTAACTTCTGGTTTGAGAAAATTTCTTTCATTGAGCCTGGACGCTAAAAGCTCAGATGCTTGCTTGGACAGATTTAGGTCTCGTATTAGGTCATTGAACTCTTCTTGGCTGAATGGTTGAGGTGTTAAAGAACTTCATAATCGCTTCCACTGTTTTCACCTGCCAAAAACTCCAGATCTTGCCCCTCGTCGGAGTCTGATGGTGAAAGTTCTAGTAATCCAGTAAACACTGGTATAGGAACTTCACTGCTATGTGGAATCGGTCTCATTGCAGATTCAATATCAGGATAATACCACTTAGATTTCTTGTGGCGATTGAAGCCTTTAACATTCACAATAAAAAAAATAACAATCACCAAAATGGTCTTTCGGCTCTCGCCATACCATTGGTACACCGAAACTTAGACTTTTCCACTGCCGTAGGCTCTCCACACAGTTTTTGCAGACCTTATGGGGAACCCAAGACATGTCTTGGTCTCCCAGCTTCACACCGAAATAAGCCAAATATGCCTGCTGCACAAAGTCGGTTATATTTCTTCTTTGCTTTTCAATCATGTATTGTCCAGAGATGTAACAGAATACATTCTGATTATTTTTGCAGCATCTTCGTGATGAACTCATGATGTCTTTAGAAAGCAGAGATAAAATAGAAAAAAAAATCAAGTTATAACTTGGTATAATTTAATTAAACAACAGACATCAAACCTATTGCATTTGTTTTACTCAAAGGGTACAATCATATTTTCAAGGGTGTCCAATATCTCAGAAACTAGAGCCAATTCAGCAAAAGCAGTGGCAGTTTTGAAATCAGCACCCATAAATTTCTATAAATTCATTCAAACATTCTTGGCAATTTACAAAAATTTTTTTTTTGTTGGGCTGTGTTATTGGTAGAGAAAATGATTAGAATGTTTCATCAGACAAATGATTTTTAATTCATCTTTTAGATTTACCCATTAGTGCTTTATTTCATGAAATTATGTGAACATACATTTTAATTTAAATGGCATCTCTGTGAAGTAAAAAATATTGCTGCTATTTCTTTGTGTGGAATTGTTGTGTTTTATAACTCTCATTGTTTTTAATATCCTATTCCTATTATTGGTATGTCAGAATTAGGTTTGGCAGGGTATTTTGACTATAGTGAGTAGATCGAACAGTTGTATGACCTGGTGGCAAACAGTCCCATGTCCTGGTGGTGGACAGTCTAATTTGGTTTATATATGCATCATGTGTGGAACTACTTTCACATTAAGTGGGGTACCTTCTCTTTAAATTGGGGACGGGTGGTCGTGCGGTGTAGAGCGCTCGACTGTCGACCGTTAGGGTTAAGGGAACTTTGCTTACTCTACTACTTTCTATTTAAATTAAAATAAACAAAGATAGGTTTAAAATCATGGGTGTGTTAATTAAATGCGTTATCAATTTAATAACAGAGTATGAAAATTATTTTAAAAAAAACGTCAATTAAAAGAAAATTTTCTTTGGCCTGCCCGCTGTAATATGGGTCATTAGCCTGGGATGGGAGTTTTACCTGCGGATGTATAGAGTGGTTGTTGAAGGTAGTGGGGGGGGGGGGGTAAATTCTTAATGTTACATGGGGCGCCAGGCGACCAATAGCAGCTATTGGCCAGCTAAACCGGCCAATGGGTTGCGACCAGCCAATGTCTTAAGTGGCAATGGGGGAAAGTATCGCGTGAAAGAGTTACCATCAATTACGAACTTTTTTAAAAAATGAAGCAAAATAAATTAACTGCAAACAGATTAGCCACTGGTCGTGGCAGACATCTTTTATTAAATTTAAACAGATTTTGTTGACATTATTACTTGTTGCAACAAGTAATGACAGGGAAGGATGATTTATCATTTAAAATAGAAGCACAAAAAAAAATTATAACATTAAATCAATTGGTTTATTTAGTAAATTTCTCACCATACTAACCACACTAACATCTCAACTAATTATCTAATATAATAATAGCGGTATCAAGTCTGCGTTTAATCGAAAGTAGAAATCAAGAATTCAAAACGTCGTGTCGATCCGATTAATGCATTTTTTTTAATTCAACAGTTTTGAAAAGTTTCTGCGGTTTTCAAACATGAAACCCAAAGACCAAAATGTGAAATAATTCCATTTAAATATTTTTTTTTTAATTTTTGTATTTCTACAACAAATTGGATCTTTAAATTGTAGTAAAATCATTAAATAATTGGATCTGTTCGAAACCAAAAATAAATCTAGCCTACTGATTTAACCAAAGGGAATATAACTCTGTGCAAAGGTTTTGCAGAATACAGCTAGTCTTAATAGAGTCTTATATATCAATGGCTAGTATTAAATAAAAATAGTCGGCCACGCCAAGCGGTAGAATCCTTGAAACAATTAATGATTATCGCCTCCACCTGAAATTTCAAACCACACTGATGACATAAGGTGGGACGAATCGCCGAGTGTTGTAGATATTCGACTGTCTATCCGAGAGTCCTGGGTTCGATCCTCGATATGAACAATGGGAAATTAGTTTCAAAGTCGCCCCACAAGTCCACCCAGCTTTAAATAGGTACCTGACTTAAGTTGGGGAAGTAAAGGCGGCTGGATGTTGTGCTAACCACACAATCCCTCCATATGCCGAGGTTATAGAAACAGATGAATTCTACACTTCGTCTGCCCCGATGGCCCATTTGGGCTAAGGGAAATTTACAGATGACATAAACAGACGAACTATTTAAATAGAGGCATAAGGCCGATCCCAGTGGTCTGATCTGTCGGCAGTAAATTAAAACCCACGTTAACACAATAATGGACACCTTTGCTATAATCTTTCCTTTTACCGTTCTATACATAGTGCAAATAGATCCAAACCTTTCAGCCTCATTTCGATAAACTTTCTGCACCTAAAAATTTCATTATCATATCACAGCTTTGATCCAGTATTGTTCAAATCGAAAATGTCAGTAATTAAAATTGGCATAGTAAATTGGCATTCGAAATAGTAAAATTTCCACCATACTGACCACACATACGTGCCAACAAATTATATTAAATAAAGACAGTCGACTACGCCCAGCGGTCAATCTTTTTTCAACTAATGTATCTTGCCTTCATGTTTTTCTAAGTCACAAAAGTTTGTAACTAATCTTGTTGTAGCTAATAGTCACAGCGTACTAAGGATGATTTATCATTTGTTATGTTTTTACTCAGTAACATAGAAAAAATAAATTAAAAAATCATAAACAAAGAAAAACAATTAATAGTTTTAATCTTGTCAATTGGTATCAAAAGAACTACAAATCTAAGCTCAAAGATATCTACCACGCTCAGTGGCCAATCTGTTTGCAGTAAATTTATTTTGCTTCATTGTTTAAAAAGTTCATAATTGATGATCACACGATACTTTCCAGCAATGTCACCTTGACACCAACCAATGTTAATGTTGGTTTGGCTGGCCAATGCCTGCTATTAGCCGCTTAACAGACTTTGGCCGTAATATATATATATATATATATATATATATATATATATATATATATATATATATATATCAATTTATCTTTAAAAATATAGATTAAGTAATATGTTCATTTTTGATACATGTAGGGAAACGTTTTGTTCAGTCTTGTGACAATGATGTTTCTAAATTTGCTGCTCATTTTGAGATAAATAAAGAAACTGCAGCTGGCGTTGATATCCTCCATGTTGAATGCAAACGTGCCGCAGACTAGAAAAAAGTTCTGGTACTTCCGGCCTGTCATAAACTCATGGTTACTGAACATTGCCAGAACATAAATGACGAAGGGTGTGAAGGTGGCAATAAAAACCACGGCGATGATGATAAGTCTAACTACTTTCTTGTCCCTGGCGTTGATTGTTTCTAATTTCGAGGAAGTTGTTGCTGAATTTCGCCACTGGGACTTCTCACTCATCTTATAAACCAGACCGGAAGTGCACAGGATGACCGTAAAGAAAGTAAACAGCTGGTGCATGCTGTTAGTAAATACTGAGGCGTTTTCAAGTTCCGGCCCACCCGGGAAGTATGCGACGCCCAGTTGCCGTTCGCCATTTTTATCGTAGACATCCGACGTTATGTGTATGGCAACGTAGACCGGCACTACCGTTGCTATGACAACCAGATAAATGATAGAGACAGCTATGATAGTGGCCTCGCGAGTCAGCAAGGCCTTGACCTTTAGTGGCACTGATATGCACAGGTATCTCTCGAATGTGATGAACGCCGTCAGCCATGAAGAGATGCGCATGAAACACACATGCGGCCAGCCAGCCGTGTAGTGCTGTATCTCGTTGAAATTCACGCCCGGAAACGCCCCCATCACTAGTGGGTTATAGCACAGGCTCATCCAGACGAGACTGACCAGGCCCCCGGCATCGGCGACGGCCAGCCCCAGGAGAGATATGTTGATGGTGTCGCCGAAGCCCAGGGCAATGAACACGGTGATGTTGAGGGCGTTCAGCACCACTCCAACGAAGCTGATGAGGCCCCCGATGATGCCGTAGTTGACGAACATGGTGGTTCTCAGAAAGTCGTCACTGACAGGGTCCACGGCCTCTGTTGTGTAGTTCTCAGTAGTCAACGTTGTATTGGAGGAGATCATTGGAGAAGACATTTGCGTTAACATGAAAAGTTTATTCACTGAATTCAATGTTTCCTGACAAACAACCTCACGCAACTATTGTGACAGTTTGTGTTATAAATAAAATTTTTCCAGGGAAAAAAATAAGAGTACAAAAATTTTTAATAAAAAAAAATCATCACAAAAATGTAGCATTTAGTTTAATAGCATTACTGCCTGATAATAAGTTATATTTATTGCAGTATCTCAGAGATGTGTGTTACAAAATACCGTTTAAAAACAATTGTAACTTTGTTTTGCCTTTCCACGGGGTAATTTCTTCATCTTATAATTAAGTTTGGGAAATAAATAAAAATTAAACTGACGTTAGATAATTTTCGATAGAATAAAAAAGACCCATTCATTTTGTATCTCCTTTACAAATCCACCAATGGGATTTAAATATAACATGCGAAGAATTGTTTTCTAAATAATTGTAAATAATTTGATGTTTAAGTGAATAAAAAAAAAGATGTCAACCTTTGTGGAGGGAGGGAGGTGGTTCGAGTCTTTCCCAGCCCCTACCTCCCACCCCTAAAAAAAAACGTTTTGCTATTAGAAAATTCACTCACAATTGAAGAATGAACAGATACTTCTTTGTGCGAAATCTTGATCAAGAAAATCAGGCGTTTCCACGGCTGAATAATTCACTTGCAGAAATCGACAATTATACCTTGAAATTGGTGACCTAGATGCTGCTATTGTCACTGTGAATTGAATCTAATAGATGCCAACATATTCACACAATGGACTTTTGCTTCTGTCTTGAAAATTGTTTAAAATGTGCAAGTGTAATTGAAATCACGTTTATCATATAGCTGTTACAGTGAGTCATAGTTTGTGTGAAATTTTTTGTACGGAACTAATCTTATTGGTAAGGTTATTAATGTTTTTTGTAAACGATGACATTTGCAGCGACGAGCGTCATTTCAGATTCGGCTTGGGTCCCTGGGGGGGGGGGGGGTGACGTAAATTAAAAAAAATAACAAAGTTAAAACAGAAGTTTAAGATTTCTTGGTTATTGTTTGTTTATTTTTTTAAAGCTTTAATATCTTTTTTTTTGTTTGCGTCGCCACCGCTAGCATGACAGGGTGTTGGGTACCTGACGCATCAACTTTATCGGAGGCCTATGATGCGTGTCTGCCATGCCTTATTGCATACAAAGCGGAGTGCAGAGGGGGTGTACTTGCTACGTCTGTAGACATAGCTGGATAAAAGGGTTTTAGCACTAGCCCAGTCTGGCCGGACTAGCAGGCTGCGTGTACTGCTGGGTTGGGGGGGGGGGGTTATAAAGCTTTAATAAAGCTTAGTTGCTTATTAATTTAAAAAGTATACGAAATGCAATGCCAATATTTTGAAAAGCTCACTCAATATATGTATCTTATACAAATATTTTATAATGAACGAATGAATGAATTTTGTGCGGCCCTCATGACAACACAATGTAACATGTATGGCCCTCGTGACAACACAGTGTATCTCGTTCGACCCTCGTCACAACACAGTATCTAGAATGATCCACATGATTAAATGTTTTCCATTTTGTTTTTGTTATAAGGTAAATAACTTATTGTTATTTTTTTTCATTTTAGATTGCAAGGGGCCACTATATGTTGTGGGCCCTAAGAACAGAGCCCAACATGCAAACAGACTAAGACGGCCCTGTGATTCAAGCAGGCGTTCGGTGACCCCATCAGTGGTAACAAATAAAAAAAGGATCTTGAGGTGTCCAACCAACCTTTGGCTGAATGTTACAAAATTTGTGCCCCATATTAGTAGAATTTGTTTGTCCAGCCTAAGATTGACATGGATTCCACGAAGATCCACTATACCCTCATGAACTGGATCATTAAATACCACAATAGATTTAACTGAGTATACCGAAGGTGTTTTTACATCTACATGAGTTATAAAAACAATATAACTTAATAGAAGATAAACGTTTTAAAATAACGTTTACTGTGATACATTTCTATGATAAATATTTAGACATTTTTTTTATAATATCTGATTAGAAATTAGTGATTTTAAAAAGAACGATTTTTTTTTTAAAGATTAAAAAACAAATAATTGAAATCTTTATGCACGCTCTTGTCAGTTGATCAATCGTTATCCAAATCGATAAGTCAATAAATTTATTTATAGAACTGGAAAGTACCACACCCTATCGCGTTAGTGACAAATACAAAAGTAAACTTTTCAACTTTTTCGCCGCTGTTGTGAGGTTGAGAAGTCTGTGGAGCACGAGTTTTTTTTTTTCTTGGGTGCCTCATGCTGGACAACAGTCGTGGATCAGTTGAGGAACAATCATAATCAAAAGCCCCTCGTTAGGTACAAATAATAATCTGCTGGCTTTTGGTCTATAGGGCAGTCTCCCCAGATGCTGGAGAACTCGTCTAGTTCTATTTCGTGGGCTCAGACCAGGTCTCAGAGGGAGTGGATGGACGTGAGGTAAAGAGTCGGACTTTTGATCTAAGGTTGCCGGATATTTTAGGTCGTGGTGAAAAGTTCCATCGCACTATCGGCTCTGGCGGGGATGGAAGAAAAGCATCATTTAACAATTTGTGGTTGATAGGATTTAAGAGTTTTCTTAATTTCCTTACAGTGACTTCAAACACTTAAACACACTAAGTCTCAGCTTGCAGATTCAATGAGAGAATTCTAATAAAGACATGCAATAGAGGGTCTCTATAAGAGATTCTTTTCTGTTGAAAAAAAAAGTAATCATTATTTCATTGTCTCACAAAAGGGTCAAAAGCTCATCCTGCCATAATCGTTGCCAACCATTATTCGGGTACTAAAAATTTTCTTTTTAAAGCTCTTGATGAAATATTTGATGTGTTCAATATTTTCTAAATGGGTGTTACTAACTCAAAAGGTTACCGTGATCGAAATTTTCTTCTCACGTATCTTTTGGTACGATACAGGTTTTATGTAGAAACGATGTTTCTTTTACGTACAAAGTGATAGAAATGTTTGTAAAAAAAAAAACTGTATGCTTATAAACTGACCAACGGAGGGCCGTGTGGCTAAGTTGCGTAGAGCGCTAGATTGTCAACTTAAAAGGGGTTTCGATCCTTGGTAAGCTGCAACCATACTTTGGTAAGCTCTGTGTTTGATTTTCAAAGTTTTTTTTATTATTTTTATATTATTTAAAAAGTTTTATTTTATTATTTTACCATTGATATCAAGTTATGTTGTGAATGTATAATTTTTTTGTTGTTCTGATAAATTGAGGGTTGTGTGACTTGTCAGATCTTGCAATCAGTATTGTGTGTAGATGTAAACAATAGAAGTATTTTTACAATCAGTATTGTGTGTAGATGTAAACAGAAGAAGTATTGTTACAATCAGTATTGTGTGTAGATGTAAATAAACGAAGTGTTTTTACAATCAGTATCGTGTGTAGATGTAAACAAAAGAAGTAGTTTTAAAATCAGTATTGTGTGTAGATGTAAACAAAAGAAGTAGTTTTACAATCAGTATTGTGTGTAGATGTAAACAAAAGAAGTATTTTTATAATCAGTATTGTGTGTAGATGTAAACAAAAGAAGTATTTTTATAATCAGTATTGTGTGTAGATGTAAACAAAAGAAGTATTTTTACAATCAGTATTGTGTGTAGATTAAACAATAGAAATATTTTTACTCAGAAACAAAGTTTATTTCTTTCATTTGCTTTTTTAAATATTTTGTTTAACTAGCTTTTAGACTACGATGATGATTAGCCAATTGTCTTTAAATATATTTTTTTTGTTAGAAATAAATCAATTATACTAATTGAGTATTTCTAATATTAGAATTTACATCAAGTGTGCTGAGACAAAGGTTAAATCTTTCTCATAAGATAGATAGATCTGAACTGATTCTTAGCAAGATGTGTTTTTTTTTTTGGTCATTTATGATTGCGAATCTAATTTATTTATTCAGGATCAATACTGATTGATTATTTGTAGAAAAAAAGATTAGAATGTTTCATCAGGCAAATGATTTTTAATTCATCTGTTAGATTTACCCATTAGTGCTTTTTTCCATGAAATTATGTAAACATACATTTTAATTTAAATGGCATCTCTGTGAAGTAAAAATATTGCTGCTATTTATTTGTGTGGAATTGTTGTGTTTTATAACTCTCATTGTTTTTAATATCCCATTCCTACTAAAGGTATGTCTGAATGTGGCTTGGCGGGGTTTTTTAATGGCATGTATGGGCATGTATGTAAGTGATTGAGCGAGTATGGGCATGTGTCTGAGTGAGTATGGGCATGTGTGTGAGTGAGTGAGCGAGTATGGGCATGTGTGTGAGTGAGTGAGCGAGTATGGGCATGTGTGTGAGTGAGTGAGTGAGTATTGGCATGTGTGTGAGTGAGTGAGCGAGTATGGGCATGTGTGTGAGTGCGTGAGCGAGTATGGACATGTGTGTGAGTGAGCGAGCATGGGCATGTGTGTGAGTGAGTGAGCGAGTATGGGCATGTGTGTATATGAATGTTGTGCTTGTACGAATGCATGATAGTACGAATTTTCAAGAGATAGAATCATTGGTTGACTGGCGATAGAATGAGATCACGGAACATGAGCGTGTAGTGAAGGAGTGCGTATTAGTGGCTGATGACCATCGTTTGTTAAGACAGTAAGGGTAGGTCACTAGTAGGGAGAGGTGAATTAGTGCTTTAAAAGATAATTGTGGTTGTAGTGTTTTATTCAAGAGTGTGATTAAAGACTTAAGTATTACATTTTTTTAAATAGGAGTTATTCTTGATTGTCACATACGGAGTTTCTGTGTTGTTTTTTTCTAAACCCCTAAACTAGAATGCTTATTACTGCCACATTACAATGTCACCTTTAAAAAAAAAGGGACCTTATATAATTTTAGGAGAGAAGATGTTCCAATATTGGCTATAGTGAGAAGATGGAACAGTCCCATGTCTGGTGGTAAACAGTCCCTTGTCTGGTGGTAAACAGTCCCTTGTCTGGTGGCTACTAACTATTAGCCCCATGTCTGGTGGTAAACTGTCCCATATCCTGGCTGTAAACAGTCACTTGTCTGGTGGCTTTTAGCCCCATGTCTGGCTGTAAACAGTCCCTTGCGTAGTGGCAAACAGTCCTGTGTCAGGTGGGGAACGATCCGTGTGTTAATTAAATGCTATTTCAATAAGAAACAGAAAAAAAATTAAATTTGTTGAAAAACAAATCCTGTCTTTAGCGAGAAATGTTTCTTTGGCCAGCCAAGTTAACTAGGTTTGTGGTGCTAGAAATATGGTGGAATGTTTTGGTTTTGTTTACTTGACAAGGATGGAGAAGGTCACACAGAACCAGATTGGGCGAATCAGTTGGGTCGGTCTTAGGATGCCCTTCCCTGCACAAATATCCCAGGGCCCCAGTGGACTATCAAGCTGTTTGTCCCACTAGTTCTGATGTATGACGTTTGCATCTAATTAATATGATTGAAAAAACACACACACTCTCCTCCTGGTCCGATCCAATTTTAAAGAACCCATCGTGACCCGCGATTTAAAAAGATTGCCCATACCTGCACTAGTTGCAACATATTATAAGAATACCAAGTAAGGAGTTGCTAAAAAGGTGGTTGGGAAAGGGAAGGGGGGGGGGTAGACAAAATGTACATAATTATTAATTCCCTTCTGTGTATGATGTCCCCATGTAAAGATGCGATGAAATATGTTCCAAGTAATTATAGAACTCACGTTACAGAGCTGTGAAGAACTTATAACGAATATTTCTTACACGTCAGATATATGACAAGTTAGACTATAGTACCTCTGAACCATCACAGCTTATCGGAGATGTTACTTTGACGAACGGGTGGATGGATGGCCGAGAGATGTTGGGTTATGGACAGTCGACCTGAAAGTCCCGGGTTTGATCCTCGGTAAAAACCAGGGGAATTTTTCCTTGTGAAATTTCCTTCGACGTCCCAAAAAGTCCACCCAGCTTTAAATGGGTGCCTGACATAGGTTAGGGTAGTGCACAGCACACAACCCCCCTTCAAATGCCGAGGTTACAGAAACAGATGAATTCTACACTTCATTTCTCCCGATGGCCCGTTAGGCTTAGGGAACTTTTACTTTTCAGTCCGACAAAAATAAATATGGACTATATAACAACGAGTACAAAATACGGACAAACACGAGCCCTTAAGTTAGTGCGGTAAAGGTGGGGGGGGGGGGGCTGCGTCCACTCTTATGGCTTTTATTTCAAGTTTCCCTCAATATTTTAAATATTTCATAATATTTTACAAAACAAAACACTAAAATTATTTGAGCGCTAAAATGTATTTTTAAAATCTATTAATAGACCTACTACTTACAGCAAGATTTTTTTTTTGTAATTTGGAATCAGCGAAATATCATCTTCAAAGACCCCATTGACAAAATTATTAAAATAGCATTCTGGAATATTCCTGTCATCTATCCCCATTCACTTATAAATTTAAAAAAAGGTATGCTTGCTTTAATAGATCTATGTCGTTACCATATATATATATAACGCTTTAAAAAGATTTAATTAAAATGTTCATTTTTGATACATGAAGGGAAACGTTTTGTTCAATCTTGTGACAATGATGTTTCTAAATTTGCTGCTCATTTTGAGATAGATAAAGAAACTGCAGCTGGCGTTGATCGCTTCCATGTTGAATGCAAACGTGCCGCAGACTAGAAAGAGGTTCTGGTACTTCCGGCCTGTCTTAAACTCGTGGTTACTGAACATGGCCAGTAAATAAATGACGTTGGGTGTGAAGCTGGCAATAAAAACCACGGCGATGATAATGACAAGTCTAACGACTTTCTTGTCCCTGGTGTTGATTGTTTCTAATTTCGACAAAGTGGTTGCTGAATTTCGCCATTGGGACCTTTCGCTCATATTGTAAACCAGACCGGAAGTGCACAGGATGACCGTAAAGAAAGTAAACAGCTGGTGCATGCTGTTAGTGAATACTGAGGCGTTTTCTAGTTCCGAGCCACCTGGGAAATATGCGACGCCCAGTTGCCGTTGGCCATTTTTATCGTAGACATCCGACGTTATGTGTATGGCTACGTAGACCGGCACTACGGTTGCTATGACAACAAGAAAAATGATAAAGACAGCTATGATAGTGGCCTCGCGAGTCAGCAAGGCCTTGACCTTTAGTGGCACTGATATGCACAGGTATCTCTCGAATGTGATGAACGCCGTCAGCCATGAAGAGATGCGCATGAAACACACGTGCGGCCAGCCAGCCGTGTAGTGCTGTATCTCGTTGAAATTCACGCCCGGAAACGCCCCCATCACTAGTGGGTTGTAGCACAGGCTCATCCAGACGAGACTGACCAGGCCCCCGGCATCGGCGACGGCCAGCCCCAGGAGAGATATGTTGATGGTGTCGCCGAAGCCCAGGGCAATGAACACGGTGATGTTGAGGGCGTTCAGCACCACACCGACAAGACTTATTAACCCCCCGATGATGCCGTAGTTGACGAACATGGTGGTTCTCAGAAAGTCGTCACTGACAGGGTCCACGACCTCTGTTGTGTAGTTCTCTGTAGTCAACGTTGTATTGGAGGAAATCATTGGAGAAGACATTTGCGTTAACATGAAAGGCTCATTCGCTGAATTCAATCTTTCTGTGAAAATAGAAAACAAAAGATAATCGTACGCGGGTAATTAAATAATTAACGAAAGCAATATTCAATAGTTTAAATGGTGACACATAGATTAAAAAAAAAAGAGTTAATTTATGTATTTATTAATACTATAATAGTCGGTGTACATAGGTTATAGTCCTAGACGTCGCGGTTGATCAAGTTCAGGTGTATGTTGTGATTTACTGCCTTGGAGACTGTGGGCAAACACAAACATCTACCCATCTCAATAATTATATAATCTATTTCCGACTCACGTCAGGTACCCATACAGGGCCGCTACGAGTGGGGGGCGGTGCCCATTCTAATTCCCAATCCTTGGGGTAAGGGGGTAGAGTGCCGTTGCTTTCGAAATGTATTACTTTTTCGCTGCAGTTTTATAAGGAAATGGTACCATTGGGGCATCGAAATGTATTTTATTTTTGCGACAACATTGGAAAAAAAAGTGGGACAGTTAACCCTGGCCCATTTTTAAGCTGGACGGGATGACAGGAATTCGTTGAAAGGTGAGAAACAATCCTGCGTGTGGACAGCACTTGGGATGTAGTACAATGGTACGGCTATAGAACAGCTATGGTATACTGGCAGGGCTATAGTGCAATAGTACGGCCATAGTACATTGATACGGCTATAGTACATCTTTGGTATAAGGCACGGCTATTCTACTACATTATTAAGACTATAGAGCTTTCGAATGGCTAAGGTACAGTCGTACGGCTTCACGCGAAGTGGAAGTCTCTCCTACTATTGTTTCAATTTATTTAGAGTGGTGTAGATACTAGTCTATCGACCTGAGAGACCTGGGTTCGATCCCCGGTGAGGACCATGGGAATTTTTCCAGGTGATATTAGTTTCAAAATCGTCCCACAAGTCCACCCAGCTTTAAATAGGTACCTGAGTTAAGTTGGGGAAGTAAAGGCGGCTTGGCGTTGTGCTAACCGTACAATCCCTTTATATGCCGAGGTTATAGAAATAGATGAATTCTACACTCCATCTGCCCCGATGGCCCATTAGGGCTAAGGGAACTTTAGTTTTTATCACCAAAATCACAGAATCCACTTGAAAAAAATCTGGGCTATAAGCAGGAGCATCCTAAAGATAAGGGCGTCAAGATAAAGTTAGGAGCTAGGATCTGTGGCAAACAAAGACCCCATAGACCTAGAATTATTCAGAAGGAACTGGAGAGGGTCATTCACTAATACAGCCACCAGCCGACATAAAAAAGTCTCTGTAGTGAAACCTCCAATGAAAGGTTGGCAGCCGAAAGACCATTCTGAGAAGTTCTTGTGAACAGGAAATGTGAGCAATGCTAGATTCAAGGATGATTCAAAAACAAAGAAAACTGATACCAACGTTCTGTGGTTCTACGAGTAGGTTTTTGAAAGAATTTTGATCTTTGGATACAATATCAAACTCATACAACTGTTTGGACAGATTGTATCTTTGGATACGACATCAAATTTATACAACTGTTTGGACAGTTTGTATCTTTGGATACGACATCAAACTCATACAACTGTTTGGACAGATTGTATCTTTGGATACGACATCAAATTTATACAACTGTTTGGACAGATTGTATCTTTGGATACATCAAACTCAAACAACTGTTTGGAGAATTTGTATCTTTGGATACGACATCAAACTTATATAACTGTTTGGACAGTTTGTATTGTAAATAAAACTTTTACGCGAAAAGGAAATTAGAATACTGAAATTTCTATTAACTAAATAATTACAAAAATGTAGCAGTTTGTTTAAAAGCATTACTACCATATATAACTTATATTTATTGAACTATCCCAGATTTAAAGACAAACAACAACTTTATTTTGCTTTCCCTGGGGATAATTTCTTCATCTTATAATTATGTTTGTGAAATAAATAAAAAATTAACTGACGTTAGATAATTATAGAATTTTTAAAAAATCCCATTCATTTTGTATTTTTTCACAAATCCATCATTGGGATTTATCGCTATATAACCTATAAACACTTAAAGTATATACTTTTATATATATTTCTGAGTGTGTGTCTGTGTAGGCTACATATAACTGACAGATCGATACAAAAATAAAGTTTTCTTTTCTGTCGTTCATTGAAATATTAAACAAATAGTTGACAGAAAGAAAGTAAATGAATGAAAGAATATAAGAATAACATTTATTGACATCGGAGCGAAAAGCAAAATCTTCAAAAGAAGATTAAAACTAAATTTTTCTTTCAACTCACCGACCGTGGTTGTATTGGTAGGGAGGTGGCTATCGTTAATATTGGTAGGGTTGATGGCTACTAGTATGGATTGAAGTTATGTAGATGATAATGTATTAAAATCTGTATTGTTCTTCTGCAAATAGTGGCAATAAAAAAGTATCGAGTATCGAATTTTTTTTGTTTAAAATGTATCGGCGATATACAATTCAATACTTGATACAAAAAGAATCGGCAATACAGCAACCAATACTAAAAAGTATCGCCTATACTGTATTGGCCGATACCGATACTTCCATATACTAACAACCCTGTATCCAGAGTTGGATTTTCCATGAATACCATTGGTACAGCAGCAACAAGGTTACTATGAGTGATAATGTCGTGCATTTTGCATGTACGATTTAGCAAGGGGGATAACCTGTCGTATCATTTTGTCTAGTTGTAACAACAACATATCAGAGAATTATATATATATATATATATATATATATATATATATATATATATATATATATATATATATATATATATATATATATATATATATATATATATATATATATATATATAAGATAGATTTTACAATGCGAAAAAAGATGCATGCCTTGAATCAATATTCTCATTGTAGTTTTTTTTTAATGTTAACAATTTGAAGATTCTTTCTTAGTATTTAGAAAAATAATGCAAATGTCCATCATGGCCATCAAATTCTACACAGAATTATTTTTAAAGTTTATTTTTTTTTATTGTTGATAAGTTAAATAAATATGTTAAATATTTAAGGCGTCTTAAAGGAAATTAGGTGCCTCTGATTTTATTTTAACCCTTGATATTACCTAATACTTCTATTATATATTTATGTTAAAAATATTATGTGACCCCATTTTTTAACTTGAAATCTAGTGAAGTGAAAAAAATCATAGCTCCATTTCAATTGACATGTAAAAATAACGCGTGTTATCATTGAAAAGCTTACAATTAGTTAAATATAAAAGAATTTTTTTTTTATGCGATAGAGGGTTTTGATTTATTCTAAAGGCTGTAATCGCACTAAGTTATTGACTAAGCCTATCTTGGGCAATGCAATGCTTGGGTTAGATTAAGATAATAATATATCATAATAGGATGCATCAAAACTAATGAAATGTATTTTTACATGGTTCTTTATCCTGTAGTATACTTTTTTCCTTACGTTAAAATGGGATTACTGCCGAAAGTAGTTAATTTAATTTTTCTTTCAACCCATGTGTATTTATCTATTAGTAAGTATTCCCTTATACACTAAGTGGATAATACGGCCTCGTTTTCGTTTCAAGATGGCGATTTGTGAATTATACTAATCAGCCCCGTAGCGTGAAAATTCTACAGCAGGGGCCAGGCATTCTACAGCAGGGGCCAGGCATTCTACAGCAGGGGCCAGGCATTCTACAGCAGGGGCCAGGCAATAGCGGGGGAGGGGTGGGGGCAGGACATACAATTTACTAAGTAGAGCAAACAAGCAGACGGGGCCAGACAAAACGCACGCTACGGGCCTGATGCTAATATTAGTCTGGTAAAACACCAAAGTAAATTTTTTAAAAATTCAAACAGATTACATCTGTTATTGTTTTTTTTTCTATTTGTCTTTTCTTGATTTGACAATTTAGCAAAGAATAAAATGAAATCTTTAAACTAAAAATGCAGTGAGCATTCAAATAGTTCATATGAACGTTAAAAAACCACACTCCATTATTTAATTGTTTTTAATGTATGGTGTTATTAAATATTTATTTTAAAATAAAAGTTATTTGCTAACTGGAGATTGTTTAAACATGTGAAATCGTTGAACGTAAGTGTTGGAAATATTGATTTTTAAAATGATAAGTGAGAAACTTTTATTTCAATTAATATTCAAGTTGATTTGATTTTTTTTCCTCACTCTACAAAATCAATTTTTTTTTAAAATCCGGTCAACTACTTGCCGGCAAACGTTCGAAAAATGTTGGCCAAAAAACCAACCAATCATTTTGCACTAATAGTTTACTTACATTTAGCCCGGGGTATTAAATTGGGCGTAACCGGTACACGTTTTTATCTTTGACGCTTTGCGTCTTCTGTTAAAAGAAAAGTAAAGAAGTAAAATATTTGAACACAAAGACGTCACGACGTACAATAAATTATGTAGTCACTAGTCTAATATTTTTATGACGACTATCTAAAATGTCAGTTTATAACGCAGTAAAATTAAAATGCAAAATTACATTTTTTTTAAATAGAAATTTTTTTTTTATAAAAACTATTGAAATTACATTACATTCCGTTAGATCTCCATCTTTGAATAGTTTTTTCTAAAAAATAAATGTAAAAATTAAATGAAATACATTATCTGACCAAATATTTAGTGTGCTCAACATTCAGTGCATTTACTAAACTAATCAACAACAAAGTATGAATTATTTTTTGATGTCCAATTCAACGGCTGACTCCATCTTCTTGATTGACCAGTCTTAAGACCCTGTGAGTGGAACTCCTCTGCGTTTTTTTTACTTTTATCAACTACGTCATTTTGATTGGCGCCATCAGTTTCGTCGGACTCGTCCTGAACCTCCTCAACATCGCCGTGTTTTTCAAACTCGGTTTCAAGGACACAATAAACATCCCTCTCCTGGGGCTGACAATCGCTGACGTCATTGGCCTCATCAGCCTCATTTGGATGAGCATGTGCTACAACCCGTTGATGGTTGACGCGTTTCCGGAAGTGAACTTCATTGAAATCTATCACGTCACGGCTGGATGGCCGCACGTGTGCTTCACGCGCATCTCTGGCTGGCTGACGGCGTTCATCACTTTTGAGAGGTATCTGTGCATAGCCGTGCCGCTGAAAGTGAAAACCATCGTCACCCGCAAGAGGACGATCGTCGTAGTGATAGTCATCTTTCTCGTGGTCATCGCGTCCGTTCTTTCGGTGTATGTGGCCATACACATCGGGCCTTACGCGAGTGAACGCGGCACCCCTGTGTTTGGGATCGTTTACATTCCAGGCGGAGCCGCCCTTGAAAGCTTCTCAATATATTTCTCCACATTTCTACAACTCTCTTCGTTTGTATCAGTCATCATTTGCACGACCGGACTCGTGTATAAAATAACGGAAAAATCAAAATGGCGAATAGCTACGTCGTCCGCCGGTCAAAACGAGGCAGTGTCCAACAGGGACAGGAAGGTGGTCAAGATGGTCATCTCCCTGGCCGCGGTGTTCATGGTCAGCTTCACGCCGGTGGTGGTGCATATGGTGGCCATGCTGTCCCAGCACGAGTACATGGTCGGCGGCCGGTACCAGAGGCTCTTTCTGCTTTGCGGCACGTTCGTCTTCAACCTGGAGGCCATCAACTGCAGCTCCAGCCTGTGCATCTATTTAAAGATGAGCTTACAGTTTAAGACTGTCTTCATGTCTATGTTTGGGTTCAGTGGCTACAAAAAGAATAGACAGTAACAAACGTTGAAAGAAAAAAAAAAGTGTTCAAGTTACTTTGGAATTAGTAAAATGACATTTGTGGCTCACTCTGCCCCGACAAATCTTCAAATAATATTTTTAAACACGGAATAGTTTAAGAATAGTACTATTAAATTGGCGTTTATTCGAATACACTTTGTTTAACAACAAAAACACATCTCATGAACGTAATCAAACTTAATCATTTCGCCCATAGTTATAACAACATTTAGTGCACGTCTCATTAAATTCAGAATTTTATTATTTATTAGTATTTTCATTATAATTTTCAACCTATTTTGTGGTCCATTGTAGAACTTCATGGACGTCCTTATGAATAAGCAAACTAGGTAACATCCTAGACCCCTACTGACAAAGGGGCCCCTGACTATATGACTGTCTATTAAATCTGGGGTTCAGAGGGCAATCGAAAACCGTTGAAGTCCCAAAGACTTAAGAAGGGCAATAGTGTGTGAAGTCCCTGTAAGGATGAGATGAAATCTCTTAGATCCTGTAAGCCACAACGGGGACGGTTTTTATGGTGCCCTTCTTTCATCCCCACCATAGATGATAGTTTACTTACATTTAGCCGGGGTATTTAATTGGGCATAACTGGTACACGATTTTATCTTTGACGCTTTACGTCTTCCGGAGACTTAGCGGAGACTTTAGCCATGACCTGAAATGTCCATTGGACCTTATCAGAGATCGAACCAGGGACCCTCAGGTAGACAGTCTAGCGCTTTACCGCACGATCACTCGTCCACCAAAGGCCACTGGTAGAGCTTAAGTCCAAAATGGGGCTTTCACTGAACATTATATGGGGGGGGGGGAATCAAACCAACATTGCCCTTGGCACTCTCTGAGACGGCTTCCTTCTACAGTCCCTTGACAAATAGTTTTTTTTTTGGCAGGCTATTATGTGCCATGACACATGTACGAACCACGCCATCTGGTAAATCAGCTCATCGACAGTAAATCAGCTGTTATCAATCAATTTAATTTGGTTTCACCCGGATAGGATTCATGTCTAGCTAATAATTTTGAAAGTTCTTCACCAATTGCCTTGAAATTTACAAACAACATTACAGAAAATTAATAAACTGAATTAGAAACGAACATTTTCTCAATACTTTCTTTTACATTAAAGTATGTGTCATAACTACTTGTATTGTTAGTTATGCATTGTGAGTTCTTGTGATGATCTGTCTCTGTCTTCTATTCTCTGGTAGGGATTGACACTTTATCTAAGCGTGTACTCACTCACACACATCACACATAAATGATATAAACTGCCAAGTCCTATTCATATACTTTATTTGAGGATTACACAAAATATAATTTCAAAATATAAGTAGAATGAAACTATACACTGCAAGATACATATTCACTGAAACATCACTACTCTATCCTGTGAGCTGCCTAATTTGTGGAAGTGCATGTCTGTACCTCTCTGTTCTCATCCTTTCTCCCCCTAATTAATTAACTCATCCCTGACCCAATGATCCATATTCTTGAAAATGCAATATTTGACCTTAATTCTTGTAAATACAATGCTGAACCTAGAAACTTTGGGTCACTGATTCTTTGTATCACTAATCAAGCACATGTAAAATTTTGGCGACATGTATACGAAACCAGACATTAGATAATTAGTTTATCACAACATTTTTCTCTCGAAAATACAAGGGCGCTTAATCTTGCTTTTAATTCCAGCCTAACCAGATCATCTAACTTGACAGATATGTGTCCCAGGCCCGTAGCCAGGAATATTGGATTGGGGGTGCCGAAGACATTTTCGAAGGGGGGGGGGTGCCGAAGAAATGATCGGGGCGGATCTAGACAACTTTGACGGGGGGGGGGGGGCAAAACTGTTTTCATTGTTGAAAATTGGTCTTAGAACAAAAAATATTTCGATAATTTAATGATGTATTACCTAAACTTGCGATAACGGGGGTGGGGGGCAAATATGGAGGCGCGAAGCGCCGAAAGCTTGCGAACGGAGAGGAGGTGTTTGGGGAGGGGATCTCAGCGAGTCCCCTCCCCAAGAAATTTTTTGCAGTTTCATATCTGGAAATGTGCATTTTAGTACCAATTGTTTAGCTATTAATTAAAAATATATAATTTTAACTACGTTTCAATGATGCATGGCATGTTGCAGTTTTGTTAAAAATAATTTAAATAGTAAAAATTTTAATGATAAAAATTTATTGAGGCTGAGCAATTTCTGATTCCTGTTATAAATATATTGATCAATAGTTCTGCTACACAATTGTTACATAATAGATACCTGATTTATATTATTATACAGTTTTTTTTAACGTACAACCCGGGAAGAACGACAAAGATGCATGAATAAAGCTTCGCTATTGGTGTGATATTTCTTATAAAATATTGAAAACAAAGAACAGATCTATCAACAACAACAGTCGCAATTATTCAATTAAAAATAAAATTAACTCTGCTAAAAAGTAAATTTGCAAATTAAATAACATCACTCAGAAATCACAGAGTTTGTACTTTATTATTTTATTGTACATATGTATAAAAGTGAAGTCTGAAGCCAATGTTATTTTATTAACTTATTTAAGTTGCTAGTTGTCCTCAGAAGATATCAATATATAAAACTATTACAAGGTTGCGAACAGGCCCATCGACAGAAATTTCGGGCCCCTGGGCTGATATTAATATTTTAAAAAGTTGATTGGCCAGCTCAGTCCGGGTCCCTAAAACTCGCCGGGCCCCTGGGCATTGGCCCCCTGCCCCCCCCCCCACTCTTTGGCACTTGTTGCGAACTTATATTATTATACGTTTCAAATTTGAAAACTTCGTGGTTTAGCCAGCCCCGTAGCCAAGGGGGGCACTGGGGGGCCGTGCCCCCCGCTAGGTGTGGAGTGCCCCCCCACTTAAAAAAAAGAAGAAAGAGAGGAAAAAATAAAGAAAAAGTAAAGGTGCCCCCTTGCTGGATATTGGTGCCTCCCTGCTTACTTTGACATGGCTACGGGCCTGGATTTAGCACTGAATTTACCTAAAAATGCTTCAGCATTCAGATTGTCTGTTAAATCTTTTTCAAATGCAAGCAGGAAAAGATTGCTTAGACGCTTTTGTAACATTGATCTGCGATATGGAGTAAGCATTCGTGTGAGGGTTGAGAAACTGCTCTCACACACGGCTGTTGAAGCACCAAATGCCAATGCTGCCCAAAATACCCAGAAGTGAACTTCAATAAGATTCAATCTTTTATGCCCAAAAATTAGATAAGCTATATATGTAAGTACATGAATATATAAATAGCCTGAATGATTGCCAAAATATAAACTTTTAAGTTTTTATTATTATTGATTTATTAAACAAAATGATTGATGTTTTATAGCCGTTATTATTAAAATTTTGTCAAAAAACTCAAATCATGCACGGGGGGGGCTCAGGTCATGCACGGGGGGGGGGGGGCTAGCCCCCCTCTGGCTACGGGCCTGATGTGTCCCCTAAAAATACAGACTCTCTCTAAACGTGACCGCCATTGTAATCAAAGAGTACCTATGGCGCATTTCCGGCCATTCCAAAGTGTGTTATAAAAACATTACCGACTGTGGTCGTTACAGTAGGTTTAGATAACGTGGCGGGTGCAGCTAGTATTTAATATTTAGTGTTAAAAAAATTGGAAACTCGTTTGGGGGCCTCCTCAAGCGGGGGCCCGGGGAAACGTTCGAATTGGGAACCCCCTCCCTCACCCTAGTTACGCCACTGTATAATGATAACAACAAAATATGTACTGATAACTACAAAATATGTACTGATTACAATATAGTATGTTTTGATAACTGCAGAATATGTATCGAAATCTATTGCACTTAAAAAAAAGTAATTTACGCCAGAATAATTTTATAAAAAATATAAACATAGCGGTTTAACTGCAAAATTGGCTGATCACATTTTTTAATATATTATTGATGTATCTTTTTTTTAAACTGTCAACACATTTATTTCCAGCTCATCATTTAAGTAAGTTTGACTTCAAATTTCATTCATGGTAGCCTCACTATTGCTGTCAGTTTAGTGACATTTTTTTATGAAATGGGGCGTTTAAGTTTTCTTGTTATAGTTTCTAGATACATGTTTCATCATTGCTATTTTGTCTTGTGGTAATTCTTTGAATGGTCCATATTGGTCTCATTCTCTCTCAGAATTTCAATTACTAAGTGTTAATATTTGCGTGAAGAGATCAAATACTGCCAACATATTCTATTGTGTTCTTGTCATCCAAATCAGACTTTTTTCTCCTTGTCATTTATTAAGACTTCATTGAGAATCCTGGTTTTATTTTGCGCTGCAAATTCTTTGAATATGCACAAACGAAACTAAACATTTTTTATTAATTATTTTTTTCACTAAGAAAATACATAAAAGAGGGAAAGAAAAAATTATACTGGCTGGTAATAATCAACTTTAGAATTTAGGCTAGTTACGAGGTTTGGTCTTTAAAAAATGTATTTTTGAGGGTGAATATGCCATCAACTTTATGTAAATTATTTAGTCTGCATGATATTATAAGGAAAGATTAAAAAATGGTGCTGTATTTGAAATAGAAATATAATATTTAAACACATGTAGACATTATCTACAGATTTTTTTTTTGCTTGTTTTACTGCACGGCGACAGAACCAGTGCGAATTGCTTAATAGTAACAGTTCTACTGAAGTATTTGTAATGGTGAAACCTTAATCGAAATATTTAAAATTTTTATGTTCTAAAATATTCGTGTCGATTGGAGGGTTAACTTTTTTATGCAAAACAACCCGTTTTAAACATTTAATCTTAACCGATGCCGCCTAAGTGTTAAGGGAACTTTATTAATTAACTTTACTAAATTGTGCGTTTAAAGCCTTACAAGCCGAACCCAATTTTGGGCTGAGCTAGTCTGGATTAATACACTTCACTTAAAGAAATTATTGACTGGACTTTCATAGGATTAGGTTTTCGTTTGTTTAGCTTTTTTGTTAACTGGATTATCACAAATAAGTGATATGTTACAATATTAGATTATAAGAGTAAACATTAAATGACAAAAGGAAACTATCGCCCTACCTACCCTTGGGCTAAATATTTGGGGAGGGAGAGAGTTTAGATTTGTTTAATTGTTTGTTGTTTTGGAGTTATTCAGCCCTATGGTAGGCAGGAATGAAGTTTCCGACTTAATTGAGAGTTACTGACCTATATATAACGACATATTCAGAACTGTAATTTTCTTAAGTCTTAACTTATTAACATACACGGCTTTTAACAATATAGATCAGAATAAATTATTGCTTAAAACATATTATGAAAGGATTATGTTTAAATTGAATAGTAAAAAAAAATATAGTTTAAAAAAAAAACTTTTATCAAGTTCTAATAGAGTAACAATTTACAATAAAATAGACACAGTTATACACTCCCCTGTCATATATTTGACCTTTGACAGGTGGCAATCAACACATTGCTATTTATAATGTTCCGGGAATACTGTGAAGTGGGTATTCAGATATGCCATGGCTTTACTATTTTAGCTATTAATAGATCATGAGTGTTACCCACAACCTGTGGTATTATCTCAAACTGCATAGTTCTTAAATATATATATATATATATATATATATATATATATATATATATATATATATATATATATATCATTAAACTATTTACGAAATATAGAGAACTGATGTTAGTGTCCCATAGAGAACAGTTGTCAGTGGCCCATAGCAAGCTGTTGTTAGTGGCAAATAGAGAACTATTGTTAGTGACCCATAGAGAACTGTTGTAAGTGGCCAATATAGAACTGTTGTTGGTGGCAAATAGAGAAAAGTTGTTAGTGGCCTATAGAGAACTGTTGTCAGTGGCCCATTGTTGTTAGTGGCCCATAGAGAACTGTTGTTAGTGGCTCATAGAGAACTGTTGTCAGTGGCCATAAATGTCATTTGGATAAATGTTATGTATAATAATTTACAGCATACATGTAATGAAATAAATAATAAAACATCTGTTGGTACACATATACTGCAACTTGGTATTCTGACTTGCGTATCAAAAAATGGGGAGTAGGAGTCAACATTTGTCAAAGGTTAAAGGGTGAATTGATGATTGGAGTGATGTTATGAGATGAAGATGGAAGATCCGCACTAGTTCGCATATCGTGCAGATATGGAGGCAAATTAGGCAGGTTTAGATTGTACCTGGAAAGAAGCGGGTGCAGACCTTAGGGCGCGTTCGCAAATGACGTAACGCAAAAAAACGACATTTTAGACCCCCTCCCCCTTTGTCACAAATTCCCCCCCCATGTCACGTCACAAGTTTAAATAAATTAAAACACCTCAAATTACTGATTTATTTTTCTTTCGTTATTTTTGGAGACAATCATTCTTTTACATTTTCCCATAAGGCATTCAGATGCTGATCGACAGAGAAAATTTCAATAGCTTCTTCTTCTTTTTCTCCTGAATTCTCCAACGCCGATTCTTGATTCAAATCATAACCGTTCTCTGCC
Organism: Bulinus truncatus; assembly: GCA_021962125.1. Classification (NCBI taxonomy): domain Eukaryota; kingdom Metazoa; phylum Mollusca; class Gastropoda; family Planorbidae; genus Bulinus; species Bulinus truncatus. The sequence continues at coordinate 1,760,140 of JAGDYQ010000068.1, forward strand.
AAAATATCTGCTTTTCAAAATTTCATGTTGAGAAGAATTGTAATTTTGGCAGAAAATTCAACCAAATTTTGGATTCCCTCATAGATAATTATTATTTTTTGTGACGTCACAATTTCACATACACCCCCCCTCCCCCGTCACAAAATCCTAGACTAAGAACTGACTGACTTTGCAAAATGAAACAAATAAGATGTTGAGCTTAGATCATTCCCGTTTTTTGTTTCTAATTATTTTTATGAGCTGAAACTAAGGACAATTTGTATTAATAGAAAGAAATGGTTTAGTATTCATGCATTCAGTTCCCTTAGAGTTTATAGACAATGATGATTATGACACCTATGTATTCAGTTCCCTTAGAGTTTATATACATTGATGATTATGACATCCATGTATTCAGTTCCCTTAGAGTTTATGGACATTGATGATTATGACATCCATGTATTCAGTTCCCTTAGAGTTTATAGACAATGATGATTATGACATCCATGTATCCAGTTCCCTTAGAGTTTATAGACAATGATGATATGACATCCCTATATTCAGTTCCCTTAGAGTTTATAGACAATGATGATTATGACATCCATGTATTCAGTTCCCTTAGAGTTTATAGACAATGATGATTATGACATCTATGTATTCAGTTCCCTTAGAGTTTATAGACAATGATGATTATGACATCCATGTATTCAGTTCCCTTAGAGTTTATAGACAATGATGATTATGACATCCATGTATTCAGTTCCCTTAGAGTTTATAGACAATGATGATATGACATCCCTATATTCAGTTCCCTTAGAGTTTATAGACAATGATGATTATGACATCCATGTATTCAGTTCCCTTATAGTTTATAGACAATGATGATTATGACATCTATGTATTCAGTTCCCTTAGAGTTTATAGACAATGATGATTATGACATCCATGTATTCAGTTCCCTTAGAGTTTATATACGTTGATGATTATGACATCCATGTATTCAGTTCCCTTAGAGTTTATAGACAATGATGATTATGACATCCATGTATTCAGTTCCCTTAGAGTTTATAGACAATGATGATTATGACATCCATGTATTCAGTTCCCTTAGAGTTTATTGACATTGATGATTATGACATCATCATCTTTATCTCATGGGAGATTTCCGCAAAGTTTATTCTTTAAATTCCAGCTCACTTCAGATAAAATCGATTTGTTGATAAAAGTTTAATATTGGGTGCTGGGTTCCATTCACTGTGCACGAATGATAAGATAATGAAATATACACTGACGATAGCTGACTTTTGGTCATAATGAAGTTAGTTGGTGTGTGTGTGTGTGTGTGAAGTCCCTGTAAGGATGAGATGAAATGTCTTAGATCTTATATGAATGGGACTGTTTTTCTGGCGCCCTAACTGTTGTTAGAGGCCCATAGCAAACTGTTGTCAGTGGCCCATAGAGAACTGTTGTTAGTGGCACATAGAGAACTGTTTTAGTGGCCCATAGAGAACTGTTTTTAGTGGCCCATAGAGAACTGTTCTCAGTGGTCCATGGAGAACTGTTGTTAGTGACCAATAGAGAACTGTTGTTAGTGGCCCATAGAGAACTGTTGTTAGTGGCCCACAGAGAACTGTTGTTAGTGGCCCATAAAGAACTGTTGTTAGTGGCCCACATAGAACTGTTGTTAGTGGCCCACAGAGAACTGTTGTTAGTGGCCCATGGAGTACTGTTGTTAGTGGCCCACAGAGAACTTTTGTCAGTGGCCCATAGAGAACTGTTGTTAGTAGCCCATAGAGAACTGTTGTTAGTGGCCCAGAGAGAACTGTTGTTAGTTGCCCATAGAGAACTGTAGTTAGTGGCCCATAGATAACTGCTGTCAGTGGCCCATAGAGAACTGTTGTTAGTGGCCCATAGAGAACTGTTGTTAGTAGTCCATAGAGAACTGTTGTTAGTGGCCCACAGAGAAATGTTGTTAGTTGCCCGTAGAGAACTGTAGTTAGTGGCCCATAGAGAACTGCTGTCAGTGGCCCATAGAGAACTGTTGTCAGTGGCCCATAGAGAACTGTTGTTAGTGGCCCATATTTCAATGGTAGTGAAGGGCTTTAGTAAGTAAGTAAAGTTGTCCCAATAGGCCCAGGATATGTTTGAATGCGACCCTCCCATATAACCAACTCTTTTTGTTGTTTTTTAAATCATTTTTATTTCGTTATCATCTATAGATGTAGGTACCTGGTAGAATGATATATTGTATCGCCTAAATTCTATAAACCAGCTATCCCCCCCTCACCCCCAACCTATTTCTCGCCAGCGTTTAATAATGTCACCGCAGCCCGATGGTATGGGAGGGGGCGGATGGGGGGGTGGACGTCAATTATTTCTCGCCCATGGCAATCCGCACAATCCGGATATAAATACGCCACATTAAATTAAAACAGGAAATAATTTAATGTTTCTTGGGCGGCCCCAGTACCATTCGATCGACGGACCGGTGTTGGTCCGCGGGCAGGGGGCTGAGGACCACTTCTACAGTCCACTAAATGGGACGGATTTGTAGTGCACTTCTTTCACACCCACAGTGGTTCATATTGCAATGGGCCTCATAAATGGGCATATGTACAGTTAGATGATTGAACACGTAACTAGATAAGTTTGTTGAAACATTATATATTAACTTGTTGTACCCTCGTAAAGTTTCGCGATGTGAATTTTATTTTATTATTAGTTGTTTTTTTTTTTTTTTAAACCGATAATCAGCTCAACTTTTTATATTCTGAAGCCAAATAAAATGCAGGAGTACAAAAATAAAATAAATTTAAGCGTACAACTCTATTATCTAATCACATACTACACGAGTGTGACTCCAGTGCTCGTCCAACCGAGCTATGTTGGAACATAATACGAGTCAAAGACGGAAATCTCAATGATAACTCATTCTATCTGTTCGATCAATCAATTTTCATAAGTTATGGCCCTTTTCCTGAAATATTTGTAAGTACAGACACTTTTCTTGAGATATTAATAAAATAAATATTTTTTTTTAATGCAGGGTTACAAAATTATTCAACTCTTTGCGGATTTTATATGTATTTTTATGGTTTTTTTTTTTGTTTTAAATGCCAAAATGTTCTAAATCGTAGTGGCTTACCTTTTTTTTTATTTGGTCTGTGCTTGAAGTTCAAGGTGAAAGCTAATTTGTCAAAATCAACGCATACAAATTAATGATATACTGGTTTTAATGTATAAGAAATAATGTATCGGCATTAAGAAATGTTTGACTTATAATCAATACTTAAATAAAGGTGTGTTATTATTGTAAGATTTAGCTGTGTGGCTTACATACGTCTGTTTTTAGTTCCTTGATTTTATTTTGTAAAAGAAAGTTACGATGAAAAATTTATGTTTAGTACAGTTAATCTCAGCCATAAATTTCATACAGTAGATTCCGCTTAATTGGGACACATCGGGACCAAGGCTTTTTGTCCCAATGAGATTTGTCCCAAATAAGCAGCTGTCCCAGTTAAGCGGAATCTACTGTATATATTATGGGCGGATAAATTGCAACTTGTTTATTGATACAGCACACTTTTAATGTTTACATAAGGGGGAGTTAGGGTCCACACTTGCCAAGGGTTAATGGGTGAAATTAATGAAATTTGTGATAACATGAGATGATGATGCGCACTGGTAAGGTGCAAATCAATCAGGATCTTTTGAATTAACTGTTATATACAGTGTCCTGGGGTATGCGGTTACAAGAGACGAATCCGTCTGTGGAACCTTACTAACCACATCGACAAATGAGACCAGAACCCGACCTTTATATAGTGTCATTCTTGTCGTCTCTAAAAAATTGAAGCTAAGAGTGTTTACATAGCTCTCCGTTTAGTATTTATGTTTACTCTAGTCTTAAGAGTCATTCAAATTAAATTTTAAATGTTTGTATTGTTTACTACCATTAACATTAACTAAAGTATAACAATTTACCAAAATATGCAAATGTAATGATTGTAGCAATTATATTAATCATTTTAAACATTTGTATTTTAATTCCCCTAGAGTTGTAATTTGGGTAAGCTACTATAAATAAATATTCTTTTATATTTAAAACCAAAATATTGATCTCTGAAATTTAAATTATTGATTTCTAAGTCATAACCTTTCTATAGACACTTTCATAAACACTCTTTCTCTCTGTTAGCTCTCGCGTAGTTGTCAAGCCGAGACGTTAACCACTTGGAGCTCGTGAGATATAACGCTCGCTCTGTCCCTCATATTAAAGATCCAAAACTCTCGGTCATTGAATTTAGTACAGACTGAATGACTTTGTAAGATGAAAAATAGATAATATGTTAAACTTTAATTGATTCTGATTTTGATTCTAATTTTTTTAAAAAGAAACTAGAAACAAAACTATAGATATTGTTATTGAAGTAACAATGTCACCACATAGATATTGTTATTGAGATAAAATTGTCACTACATATATATTGTTATTAAGGTAGCATTGTCACTACATAGATATTTTTATTGAGGTAACATTGTCACCACATAGATATTGTTAATGAGATAACAATGTCACTACTTAGATATTGTTATTGAGGTAATACTGTTACTATACATATATTGATGTTGTTATTGAGGTAACACTAATACTACATAGATATTGTTATTGAGGTAACACTAATACTACGTAAATATTGTTATTGAGGTAACACTAATACTATGTAAATATTGTTATTGAGGTAACACTAATACTATATGATATATATATGTATATATATATATATTGTAACTGAGGTAACACTGATAACACATATATATTTTTGTTGAGATAACACATATACTTTATAGATATTATTAATGATGTAACACTGATACTAAATAGATATTGTATTGTTATTGATGTAACACTGTTACTGCATACATATTGTTTTTGAAGTGCACAATGATATAAATATATATTGTGTGCCTGGTGTTGAGCCTACTCAATTAACAAGAACAGTTCCTAAAGATTTACAGACAAACCCAGCCACAAATAGTGAACTAATTTACAGACAAACCCAGCCACAAATTGTGAACTAATTTACAGACGAACCCAGCCACAAAAAGTGAACTAATTTACAGACGAACCCAGCCACAAAAAGTGAACTAATTTACAAACCCAGCCATAAAAAGTGAACTAATTTACAGACAAACCCAGCCACAAATTGTGAACTAATTTACAGACGAACCCAGCCACAAAAAGTAAACTAATTTACAAACCCAGCCATAAAAAGTGAACTGATTTACAGACAAACCCAGACACAAAAAGTGAACTAATTTACAAACAAACCTTGCCACAAAAAGGAGGGTTCGGTTGCATTGGCAACTCAACCTAGTGCAGGCGTATCATGACAATTACTGCCATCCCATCACTAAATAGTGTGATATGTCCACTAACTGTCACAACTTTAGCGCATGCACCAGGCAGACGCTGCACAATGCAAACAACCCATGAGTAATACCATAGCACAAATCTTATATATACAGTTCTGTAATGATGCGTTACTTTCTAGTGTGCATTTAAAAACATATCATGTAGATTACTTTAAAATCTTATAAATACCAATTTATAAATTTTCACTCTTAACTATTTCATTACATTTGTAATTAAAATAAATTTTTTTGTTGCGTATGCTGTGGTAGTTTCTTTATGAATACAACTGATATTGAATTCTTTTACAAATAATTGATTTGGATTACCTCCCCTGGCCTTAAATAAACTATTTTTACATCAGATAACATTTGGTTTTCGAACAAGGCCCAGTTTCGATTGTGGTGACAGGGTAATTTAAAAACAAAATCAAGCGCGATAAATATATTTCATTTAATAATTTAATGAAACAATACAATGGAATGGCGAACCAACGGAGAGCGAACCGAGTGTGCGCACTTAGGGACCGACCTTATAGCGGGCCCCGCAAAATCAGAATGTAGCCTACACACATGGGCTTATTCATGGGGGGGGGGCAAGGGGTGGGGGCAAATGCCCCCCCCCACATTATGAAAAAATGTCATATAAGAGGGGGGCATTTGCTTCCCCCCCCCTTACATTAAAAAAATGTCGTAAAGTTGTTATTTGCCCCCCCCCCTGGAAAATTTTTGCCCCCCCCTGAAAAAATTCCTAGCGACGCCCATGCCTACACATGTAACTTAATTGCTCCACTTTTTGAATAGGGCCTAATATTTTCTACTGCGCCCGGGCCCCAACTTAGCGAGATCCGGATCTGTTACTTTGTAGAGGGTTGTCACAGTTTTCAAAGCTCTCGAGCCCTTGGAGCCTTAATCAAACTAGGGCTGGTAGATAGGCTGGTAGGTAGGCTGGTAGGTAGGCTGGTAGATAGGCTGGTATGTAGTCTGGTCGGTAGGCTGGTAGGTAGGCTGGTAGATAGGCTGGTATGTAGTCTGGTCGGTAGGCTGGTAGGTAGGCTGGTAGGTAGGCTGGTAGGTAAGCTAGTAGGTAGGCTGGTAGGTAGGCTGGTAGGTAGGCTGGTAGGTAGGCTGGTAGATAGGCTGGTATGTAGTCTGGTCGGTAGGCTGGTAGGTAGGCTGGTATGTAGTCTGGTCGGTAGGCTGGTAGATAGGCTGGTATGTAGTCTGGTCGGTAGGCTGGTAGGTAGGCTGGTAGGTAGGCTGGTAGGTAAGCTAGTAGGTAGGCTGGTAGGTAGGCTGGTAGGTAAGCTAGTAGGTAGGCTGGTAGGTAGGCTGGTATATAGGCTGGTATGTAGGCTGGTATGTAGGCTGGGGGGTAGGCTGTTTGGTAGACTGGTAGGTAGGCTGGTAGGTAATCTAGTAGGTAGGCTGGTAGGTAGGCTGGTATATAGGCTGGTATGTAGGCTGGTATGTAGGCTGGGGGGGTAGGCTGTTTGGTATACTGGTAGGTAGGCTGGTAGGTAAGCTAGTAGGTAGGCTGGTAGGTAGACTGGTATATAGGCTGGTATGTAGGCTGGTATGTAGGCTGGGGGGTAGGCTTTTTGGTAGAGTGATAGGTAGGCTGGTAGGTAAGCTGGTAGGTAGACTGGTATATAGGCTGGTATGTTGGCTGGTAGGTAAGCCTCGATATAGGCTGGTATATAGGCTGGTATGTAGGCTGGTATGTAGGCTGGTATATAGGCTGGTATGTAGGCTGGTATATAGGCTGGTATGTAGGCTGGTATATAGGCTGGTATGTAGGCTGGTAGGTAGGCTGGTAGGTAGGCTGGTGTGTAGGCTGGTAGGTATGCTGGTATATGTAGGTCATCAACTGCACGATATTTCATTGTTTTATTATGTAATGCATTTTGAAAAGAAATAAAAAACAAGCAATTTAGCCTGTTCCATTCTGGACACAGGACGTGTTAGCGCATTTTCGTGTTATGTATCAGTACGTTTGTTAGCTTTCAGTAAATATTTGTAAATTTTGGAAATGTTTATAAATTCAATTGTGTAATGCATATATTTGTAAAAAAATAATTATAAAGACGTTTCTTTGTATTTGAAAAAAAATTATTGTCTCTTAAATCTAACTACAAGTGGTTTGTGGTTACTGAAATAGGACTCATAATTGAAAACATTCTAAATTATAGTCATTTAATCGTCCGAAAACTCCGTCAATTGTTGCATAGCTCTGATACTTTCAATTAAACTCAGAACACAAGGTTACTATTTCATTTGATGAGTTTCTTAATAAATCTTGGTGAAACTACGTGCTGCAGTATTTCGCACCAAATGAACGGGTTATTGAACGTACAAGATGTATATATAATATATAAGCCCCTTAGGAGCCCTGAAGCCCGGCCCTCAGAGGTCCTATCGCGAAATGAACTTTTGATGTACACATGGCAGGCCAAGACCTACAAAATGATATATACATCATGGGTCTAGGACTTATAGTTGCTGAGATATAGCGCTCCTTTATTAATATAGCTTATATAGTAAAAAAAACGGTACTAAGGCCCCTTTTACGGCCCTGAGAGGTCAGATCGCGAAATGGAAAAAAGTCATTTCTTGGCAGGCCAAGACCTACAAAATGATATATACATCATGGGTCTAGGACTTATGGTTGTTGAGATCTAGGGTGATGACGGACGGACAGACAGACAGACAAAACGGGGACAATAGAGCATTTTTTTTCGAAAATGCTCTAAAAAGATGGACAAGTGGAATAGACAGGAGTAAGGGATCTACGGTGTGTTATCTCCCTTTGTCTTTTAAATATCACAATCCACTTGAATACAACATACAAGTACGACTGCATAGCCAATTTGTTTAAAACAAAAACAATTTCCAGTTCGTTTTGACTTTATAGGAATATATGGCAATTACTTTTCTTTTTTTTTTTCTTTTTTTGCATTTGGTTTAATAATTACAAATAAAAACAGTTTCTGGTGATGTCCAAACCAACATCTGTTATAGTCTTAAGACAGCATGACATGTCACACAAGACGTGCCGCTGTGATTTCCTACACCCACCCAATCGCATGATCACAGTCGTCAAATCGGCACGTGGATAAATCAAGCAGTAAAATACAGCACAAATACCAGTTCGTATCTGCATATTTACTAATGTAATGAAATATTCACTTGAGAACATGTGCAAATGTGTAATAGTATATGAACTAAGACACATACATGATATATTTACACATACTTGTTACAACATCAAACTTTATAAAATGTAGGTACAAGTTAAAACATCTACCTTTCTTTAGAATATATATATATATATATATATATGTATATATATATATATATATATATATATATATATATATATATACACATATATAAATGAAAGTTCTATATCTTTGAACTTGTAGTTATTTTATCATGAACTAGTGGAAAAGCCTGCTGAAGCTGGTTGAACGAAATCCGACAGAAGGGATAACAAAGAAATATACGAAATGCAACAGTATAAAATAATAGAATACGATATGAACTGAAATAACAAAGAAATGTATGAAATACAACGCATACACCGCACGATATGAAAACTACCTGAGGGAGACACACGGGTTAGACGATTATGTATTTAAGGATGATTATGCTAACTATATGCCTATTCAATAAACACTGTACCATTATATAGCATTTTCTATAAATTTGATTAGGGCCGCCAACATTCACGCCTAGTCCATGGTGGCCGGTTTTCGAGACCGGAACGTCGGATGCGACTGATATCCATATGTCCACTCAGCTTATATAAGAGTACCTGACTTGACTGGAGGAAGGTAAATAAAGACTGATAATTATAATAGCTACACAACCCCACAATTAGTTGTGGTAACAAAAAAAAACAGGCAAACTCTATGATACATAGCCCTGGATTATCTGTATATGCTCTATAAGGTAATCTTTACATTTTACTCTACACTATTGCGACATCTATTGGCCAAAAGAAATGACTATCAGTCAATTATTCAAATGCAGTGAGAGGCGCCAAAAGAAATGACTATCAGTCAATGCTTCATATGCAATGTGAAGCGTCAAAAGAAATGACTATCAGTCAATGCTTCAAATGCAGTTTGAGGCGCCAAAAGAAATGACTATCAGTCCACGCTTCAAATGCAGTGTGAAGCGCCAAAAGAAATGACTATCAGTCAATGCTTCAAATGCAGTGTGAGGCACAAAAAAAATTGGATTTACGCAACTTTGGAAGAAAATTGAAAATATTGTGTGCGTAATCCAAGAGACGATTGTATGTCTTTTTACGTAGACAGGTAATCTTTAATCTATAAAAAAAAATAACAAATAACCATAAAGTATTAACATAAACAACATGGTTCTAAATGGTGTAGGTAGTACTAACAAATTGGGGAGGGGGGGGGCAGATGGTCGTGTGATAAAGTCCCCGTTATATCTCCCGTGGCGCCTCCATGCTTATTGCACTATCGGCTCTAGTAGAGATGAATAAAGGGCACCATAAAACAGTCCCATTAGTGGTTTATAGGATCTAAGAGATTTCATCTCATCCTTACAGGGAATTCACATCACATACACCAACTAAATTCTCTATGGCCAAGTGTCAGCTATTGTCCGTGTATATTTCATTATGTTATATATATATATATATATGTGTGTGTGTGTGTGTATGTGTGTGTGTGTGTGTGTAATTTGTAAATAGTTTTTAATTTAGTTTTTATAAGCATACTAAGCAGTTTCATTATTTTTCTTTATTATTTATAGTTCTAAGGAAATACCAAAGATTTGACATAATATATAATCTGTGGGCAGAGCTGGATTTACAATTTTGAAGGATCCCAGAGGCCAATAAAATTCTGAGGCCCCATTTTCAAAAATGAAAAATATTGCTTAGTTTTTGTTGTTTTTTTTTAATGTGTATACTAGTCAGGCCCTTAGCGTGCGGGGGGGCAGGGGGGCCGCCCCCCCCCTGCGTTTTGTCTGGCCCCCTCTGCTTATTTTTTCTACTTAGTAAAATGTATTACCTGCCCCCCCTGCTATTGCCTGGCCCCCTGTTGTAGAATGCTTGCCCCAGCTGAAAAATTTTCACGCTACGGGGCTGTTACTAGTCACCATTTTTCCCCTTTATTTCGCGGCAGCCCTAAGCCTTGGCCTAATCGGCCTATCTGTAAATCCGGCTCTGCCTGGCGGTAATATTCATTATCTATTAATAGCTACAGTATTATAACTATTGAATATACCACTTCTCGGTATTCCCGGAACATTATAAATAGAAACTTGTTTAATATCACCTGTCAAAGGTCAAATACATGACAGAGGAGCGTAAGAAATTTTTTTCGGAGGGGGGGGTGCCGAAGAAATTATCCTGGGGCACAGGGGCGGATCTAGACAACTTTGACGGGGGGGGGGCAAAACATTGACCCCCCGGGGGGGGGGGGCAAAACTGTTTTCATTGTTAAAAAATTGGTCTTAGCACAAAAAATAGAAAATGGAGGCGTGAAGCGCCGAAAGCTTGCAAACGGAGAGGAGAAATTGTTTGCAGTTCCATATCTGTAATGGTGCATTTTAGCTATTGTTTAGCTATTAATTAGAAATATATAACTTTAATTACGTTTCAATAATGCATGGCATGTTGCAGTTTTGTTAAAAATAATTTAAATAGTAAAGAGTTTTAATGATAAAAATTTATTGAGGCTGAGCAATTTCTGATTCCTGTTACAAATATATTGACCATTTGTTCTGCTACACAATTGTTACATAACTCTTTGAAGTACTGAAGAAACTGAAGTTACTTTTTAATTGAATGTGTCTGAGAGGAAATGGTTTTTTTTTTGTTGTTTTAGTGCAGCTAGCAGCACACGCAGATGATTCGTGAACAAAAAATAGTTTACCCACCACGGTAGTAAAACACACAACGCAGACACTACACACCAGACAAGTCAGTAGCAGGGACGGCAGGTTTAAGAGGTACCAAACACACACGTGGGGTAGCTTCATAGCGATGACAAGCAGCCCATTTATATAGCGGGTATTGAGCAATACTAATTGTGGGTCTATATACATGTAAGCACCATCCTGTTTAGACACCGTCCTGTGGAGGCACCATCCTGTTTAGACACCGTCCTGTGGAGGCACCATCCTGTGGAGGCAACGTCCTGTGGAGGTAGCATCCTGTGGAGGCAACGTCCTGTGGAGACACCATCCCATGGAGACACCATCATGTGGAGACACCATCCTGTGGAGACACCATCCTGTGAAAGCACCATCCTGTGGAGGCACCATCCTGTGGAGGCAACGTCCTGTGGAGACACCTTCCCATGGAAGCACCATCCTGTGGAGGTAGCATCCTGTGGAGGCAACGTCCTATGGAGACACCATCCCATGGAGACACCATCATGTGGAGACATCATCCTGTTTAGACACAGTCCTTTGGAGACACCATCCTGTTTAGACATCATCCTGTGGAGGCACCATCCTGTGGAGGTACCATCCTGTGGAGGCACCATCCTGTGGAGGCACCATCCTGTGGAGGCATCATCCTGTGGAGGCACCATCCTATGGAGGCATCATCTTGTGGAGACACCATCCTGTGGAGACACCATCCTGTGAAGGCACCATCCTGTGGAGGCAACGTCCTGTGGAGACACCATCCTGTGGAGACACCATCCTGTGGAGGCACCATCCTGTTTAGACACAGTCCTTTGGAGACACCATCCTGTTTAGACACCGTCCTGTGGAGACACCATTCTGTTGAGACATCATCCTGTGGAGGCACCATCCTGTGGAGGTACCATCCTGTGGAGGCACCATCCTGTGGAGGCATCATCCTGTGGAGGCATCATCCTGTGAAGGCACCATCCTGTGGAGGCAACGTCCTGTGGAGACACCATCCTGTGGAGGCAACGTCCTGTGGAGACACAATCCCATGGAGACACCATCCTGTGGAGACACCATCCTGTGGAGGCACCATCCTGTGAAGGCACCATCCTGTGGAGGCAACGTCCTGTGGAGACACCATCCTGTGGAGGCAACGTCCTGTGGAGACACAATCCCATGGAGACACCATCCTGTGGAGACACCATCCTGTGGAGGCACCATCCTGTGGAGGCAACGTCCTGTGGAGACACCATGCCATGGAGACACCATCCTGTGGAGACACCATCCTGTGGAGGCAACGTCCTGTGGAGACACCATCCCATGGAGGCACCATCCTGTGGAGGCACCATCCTGTGGAGACACCATCCTGTGGAGGCACCATCCTGCGGAGACACCATGCCATGGAGACACCATCATGTGATCCTGTGGAGGCGACGTCCTGTGGAGACACCATCCCATGGAGGCACCATCATGTGGAGGTACCATCCTGTGGAGGCAACGTCCTGTGGAGACACCATCCCATGGAGACACCATCCTGTGGAGGCACCATCCTGTGGAGGCACCATCCTGTGGAGACACCATCCCATGGAGGCACCATCCTGTGGAGACACCATCCCTGGAGACACCATCCTGTGGAGGCACCATCCTGTGGAGGCACCATCCTGTGGAGACACCATCCCATGGAGGCACCATCCTGTGGAGGTACCATCCTGTGGAGGCAACGTCCTGTGGAGACACCATCCCATGGAGACACCATTCTGTTGAGACATCATCCTGTGGAGACACCATCCTGTGGAGACACCATCCTGAGCAAGCTACATTTTTGGCGCCCTCCTCCCAGTCTGAAAAAGGCAAAAAAAAAATGAACAGCGTCATTTTGGCTCCTTGATATAAGAATAAATGTAAACCTTGGATGGTCTCGACAAAAGAAATAGTTGGAGGCAGTATGACTAACAAGTGAGTTGGAGTTGATGAAGCAACCCGTGACGCCCTCGGGCCACGATGAAACAGACCGTGTCTGAAACTAGGGGGCCTCCAGCGTCCGCTTGCTTTCGGAGACTTGATAGATTGATTGAGTAGGTAGTTAATTGGCGCCCTAGACTTACAGACACGGCCCTGTCAACACGGTGTTACGAAGACGCGCAAGTACTTACGTCAACAGACAACTAATACTGCCATACGCCTCCAACTGGTAACATTAAATAAATCTCATTCTCTTATATAATGTCACCAGTTTATCAGTGATGTCCATAAGGGTCGACAAATCGGAATATTGAATCAACTTAGTTTGTATTTATTATTAAAACAAAAAAATAAATGTATTGTCAACTTACTCGCAGGCCACCGATGTTTGTTTGAAATTAAATACACTTTATTTCACTTTTTTTTAAATACTTTATCACAGCGCATACATTTGTTACAAACTTTTACAATATATCCTCTAACCTGAATGTTCTCTCCCGTAATTCAATCTATTTTTATTTCCAACATGTGTGAGACACAACAAAGATAAAGAAACAAAAATAAATAATTGATTACGAGAGTATGATACAATCAATATAGGCGATACCTGTCAGCACGGGGGTGGGGGGGATTATCTTATCCAACGATTCTCTTGCTGTTTGATTCTAGATGCCGGCCGACGCAAAGAGTGATTTAAAAAATTGATCCGCTTCTGTTATCTTAAAGTTTTAAGCCCCCCCCCCCCCCATTCCCGTTCAAAAAGTATGTCAATGTTGAAAATACAGTTCCACTAGTCCAACATAATAAAATAATAATTTGTATCCCCACTCAACTTTGGTAGATAACACACCACAGATAAGTAGGGAACTACAACTGATACGTAGTAAATATTACAAGAAAACTTATATACCACTACCAATCTATGTGTGTTTGTCCGAAGCGTCTGTCTGTAAGCATACATTATTCCAATTGATAAAATAAATAAAATATTTATGTTGAAAAAATCTGAGTTAGTTATGTTTTTAAAATAAACAAAAAATTTGTTTTTATTTAATTTTAATCAGATTTTAATAAATGTTGATGGTTCTGATAGGATTTTCTTGATTAAAAAAAATTACTAAAATTTTGTTGCATTCCTTCTTAGAGGATCGATCTGCATTACAATCAATAATTCAATACATTTTTTTAGAACATTCGAACTGTGAGAAATATAGGGACTCAGAATTTGACGTAAATCTTATGATAAAATAACTGAAAATGATTGGATAAATGTAACGTTAACATCCTATATACATTTTTTGGGTGTTTTGTGTTAAAGCATTCTCTCAAAATAAAATGTTGGGCTGCAAATTTACTTTGAATCCCAGAATACATATTATGTGTTTTGACCACCTTATATCAATGTATAGGACTAAAATATTTAAAACAACATCGGAAATCTCCGCAATTATCAAGCTGGTTTTGAGAGTTCACTATAATAGATTGACCGTTTATTGTTAGATGACGTCGTAAAAAACGAATTAAGGCCTAATTAGCAGTGGCGTAGCAGGGGATGGGGGTCATCATGCCCCGGGCGCTACTCATAAATGGGCGCCAAATGGTATATTTTACATATAATATTATATGGTTTTTGAATGGGGTGGGCGCTAAAAAGGTATTATGCCCCGGGCGCGAGTAAAGCTCACTACACCACTGCTAAGTAACTAGTATTATGTGGGTTAATTTCTTCCTTAAATTAGACAAAAAGGGGCTGTCCATTAATTACGTCAACAAAATAGGGGGGAGGGGGTGTCAGAAAATTTTTGACAATTGTTGACAAGGGGGAGGGGGGGGAGGTCAAGAAAAGTTGACGTCAACAATGTTTGTAGTCCTGTGTTACACACTCGCTTAACATTCAGTATTTTAATTAAACTAACTATATTCCTACTAATTTTGCCACATAAACATTTCGGAAGCCACCTTTTTAGGGGGGGGGGTAATCAAATGTTGACGTAATTTTATGGGGGGGGGGGGTGTCTCTGGAAATTTGACAAGTTGTTGACAGAGGAGGAGAGGGGGGTAAAAATCGCCAAAAATGTGTTGACATAAATAATGGACAGCCCCTAACGTAAAAGTTATAATTCAAAATAAAGGCTTTCCATTAAAAAGTATTTCATCTGTTGAACAAATTGAAGTAATAATACTTTACTGTAAACATCTCAATGCAGGGCTGAGTCTTTTTATATATCTTTTTTATTTAAAAAAATATATTAATACTATAACTTGTCAGAGCCCCCATGTCTTTGAGGCGCCAACGCTTTTAAATATATATATTTTTTTTTTGCTTCGAATACTTGTGGAAATGGGACCATAGTTTGTCCGGGGCTCTGGAATTCATGGCTGTGGCCCTGGGGATGCTAGGTCTTTAAATACATCTTTATAAAATAACATCTGATGTTTTATTTAGTTCCATGATGAAAAAGACTGACAATTTTTCCGAAAAAACTCAAAAAAAAAAATATAGAAGGGTCGGTGTGTGGGTGGGGGGGGGGGAGTTGGTGCCACTTAGGGCTTTTGAGAGTTAATACGGCGTAGATTCTGTACTTGTGTCCGAGTGGTGTAGATGCTCGACTGTCGACGTGAGAGTCCTGGGTTCGATCCTCGGTGAAAACCAAAATAACTTTTACATGTCTTAGTGAAAGTTGCTTTAAGTCCTACCCGTCCACTCAGCTTTAAATGGGTACCTGACTTAAGTTGAGGTAGGGGTGGGGGGGGGGTAAAGGCAGGGCCGCTTTATTAACTAGGCACCGAGGAGTTTTTTGTTTATATAGCGATGCGCTATCTGTATAATATATAATCTGTGTTTCAGAATGACAAACAAAAATTACTTCATACTATAATTTTAATTAAAAATGCTCTATATTGCTGTATTACAAAAAAAGTTACATCTAAGTTAAATATTACAAAGTGGGGCTTTTGTGACTGTCCTTGAAATAAAGGGAAAAATGGGAAAGGGGGGGGGTACTTGATGCTTTTGTCCGATCGGATCAAATCCTCTAACGGCAACGAACGAAAAAGCCTAGAATTACGCTCGCGCTTTACATGTGAACCCATCCCCCTAGACCTGCTGCTAATGGCTAGACAGATTCATTCGTGTATATGATAATAATTTAAGTGAAGTTTTGTCAAAGATCAAAAGTAGTGGTAAGTACCAGCGTCTCTTTTTATACTTTTGGCATTATTACAAAGTTTTCCTGACAAGCCACAAAACATCAACAACTAGGTCTATAGATTAAATTATACCTGCTACCAGGGCCGATTTACAGATAGACCTAGAGCCACCGCAAAAAAAAAGTAAGAGGTTTTCAAAATATTGAGTAGTATACACAAATAAAAAATTAAAAAAAAACTTTAAAAATATGTTTTTACTTTTCAAAATGGGGCCTCAAATTTTTGTTGGTCTAGGGCCCATAAACTTGTAAATCCGGCTCTGCATGTTACATATAAAAGCATAGGTAATGGAAAAGTGCAAAAAAAATGAATATATTTTCAGCTTGTTTTAATTTTGGCACTTTTATAAAACAACATTGCAAGAGTTGAGAATTACTATGCTAAGATGCCTGTCAAGACTGTACCTGACTGTGTTATTACTTCGTTTCTTTTTTTTCAAGACCAGTTGGATTTTCCTATTGTCAAAACCGGGCAAGTGTGCAAAAAAAAAACCAACTCGATAGGTACGTTTTCCCAAATGCCGAGTAGATGCAGTAGAGAATGAAACTGGACTCGTGCTCTGTGACCCCCGCGTCTTGACCAGAATATTTGTTACTTATAAATTTACACAGATGCTACAGGCCAGCGCCTCTGCCCCCCCCCCCCCCCACCATCGACATTTGTTACACTTCAGCAAGGCGTTACCTAATAAGTGAAAGACTCCTTTATTGACTTATGTCTGTGCTACTTGTAATTCGCAAATCATTGTTGAAATCTAATGAGGATGGTTCAGTATTTAACGTTTTGATAAATTAAATTGCTATAATGTTAAATTACCTTTTGCTATCACGAGTGAGTGGCCTGCTGTCTTTCCCTAAATTCGCCGAAGCCATTTATAAAGAGTTATAAAATATTTTAACTGCAGATACACGAGATTTGACAGCTCATTGATGCAGAATGACTGATTCGTTGCAGAGTGACTGATACGATGCAGAATGACTGCTACGACGCAGGATGAATGATTCGATACAGAATGACTGATACAATGCAGAATGACTGATACGATGCAGGATGACTGATTCGATGCAGAAAAACTGATACGATGCAAGATAGCTAAACGATGCAGAATGACTGATACGATGCAGGATAACTGATTCGATGCATAATGACTGATAAGATACAGAATGACTGATTCGATGCAGGATGACTGATTCGATGCATAATGACTGATTCGATGCATAATGACTGATAAGATACAGAATGACTGATTCGATGCAGAATGACTGATTCGATGCAGAATGACTGATACGGTGCAGAATGACTGATTCGATACAGAATGACTGATTCGATGCAAAATGACTGATACGGTGCAGGATGAGTGATAAACTATCAATATGCTGATTGTTCTTTAATTTAAAGGAAAGATTG
This sequence comes from Bulinus truncatus, assembly GCA_021962125.1. Lineage (NCBI taxonomy): Eukaryota > Metazoa > Mollusca > Gastropoda > Planorbidae > Bulinus > Bulinus truncatus. Next base: position 1,778,014 of record JAGDYQ010000068.1, read on the forward strand.
ACAAAAAAAAACTGTAAGTAAATATCGTGATATAAACTATTGGAGGGCCCATATTAATTAAGGGGTTCATCCATTAATTACGTCAACTAATTTTAGCACTTTTACCCCCCCCCTTCCACCCTTCCCCTTTGTCATCAAGTATCAACATAAAATACCCCCCACCCCCTCCACAATATAACGGTAAACTCCAAACTCCTCCCCAAATTTTAATTATTGAAATTTAATTCGACTATTAAAAGGGCTCGTCAATTAATTACTACTAGAAACTTCAGCACTTTTTAGAGTCCCCCCCCCAATCCTATTTCCTTCCTGTCAACAAGTGTCAAACTATTGGTCACCCCCCTCCCCCCCCCTCATAAAATTGTTACCCCCCCCTTTCCTTAAAATATTTTTAACAAAAACTGGAACCCATCTCCATACTTCAAATATTATATGACAGTATACAGCTCTTAAATTCGAGCTTTATATCTACAGTTTTGAGTGCAATACTACATCTGATTGTCGAAAGTCTGCTGCATCTTTCCAATTAAAATATTATATTATAGAAAATATACGTATAGAAATCTGTCATAGCCAAAAAAAAAAAAAACTATAATCAAATTCATTTAAGAAATGTGTTGTCCATGGTGATCAAAAGGAACTAGCTGTACCGTGCAAAACCTTTGCATAGAGTTATATCCCCTTATGCTTGATCGGTAGGCTAGGTTATTTTTGGTTTCGGGCAGATCCGATTTTTTCAAGATTGTATTTTAAACTGGAATACTGTTGTATTAATTCTTTACTTTCGATTTAACGCACACTGGAAATGAGTATTATTATATATGATGATTATTTTGATATCATTCTTTTAGATTGATGAATTAGCGTTTCGAATCAAAATGCATATAATTAGCTGAGCTCAAGTTTTCATTGTTGTTTTCCCGTTATCATTAACATTTGAAAAGAAAAAAAAACTTCTATAGCCTTAGGCTTACCCCTCACCCTCCAAGTTCTACACAAAATGGGCAGAGGCAACAAACTTCAAAACATCAAGGCTCAATAGTTAGCAGAGATACAGCAATAACATTGTGCACTTTGATTACAGAAGCTCAGATTCTAAGTTTACATTTCCATGTCAAAATTAAATAATTAACAAACAAATGCATGTATAGCTGTTATTTATTATTTGAATAATAAAACGTTTCAGATGCATGCTTTTAAAACAATCATCAATTTTAAAACAAAATAATCTCAATGAAAATGAAAGCCTAAGTTGAAAAATCACCTATTACCTGTGTTTTAATTATTTTTTGTTTAGTCTTTTCTAAAGTAAATGCAACGCTAATTAGGAATATTAACAAGTTATTTAATGATTAAAGTAACTCTAATATGATAATGTCTAAATAGTTTGTTCAATTGTCTGTGGGTATCTTCCCTTAGAATTGGTGACTACCTTAATAACCATAGCAAAGAAATTATAAATAAAATAAACTTGGTTGTAACCCAGTGTTTAAATTTGCAAACTTGGTAGGAGCCAAACTTTTTAATTTGATGACTTTTTAAATAGATGACACAAATGTCGCCAAGTCACTAGGTAGCCTGTGCTGTGATATCCAACCAGAAGTTTTAAAACATCACAATGATAGATTAAAACAAAAAAAAAATAATAAAATACTATTTTATTTCCGAAAGAAGAGTAAAAAAAACCGCAAGAACTGTAGAAACTCATGAAAGACTACACTATCAAACTAATTATTCTATTGGGGGGGGGGGGGTCACATTATAAGTCAGTCATGCAATGTTTCAGTTGGTATTTAGACACAGGCAAACGTCAGTCATGCAATCCTTCAGTTGGTATTTTGACACAGGCAAACGTCAGTCATGCAATGTTTCAGTTGGTATTTAGACACAGGCAAACGTCAGTCATGCAATCTTTCAGTTGGTATTTAGACACAGGCAATCGTCATTCATGCAATCTTTCAGTTGGTATTTAGACACAGGCAAACGACAGTCATGCAATCTTTCAGTTGGTATTTAGACACAGGCAAACGTCAGTCATGCAATGTTTCAGTTGGTATTTAGACACAGGCAAACGTCAGTCATGCAATGTTTCAGTTGGTATTTAGACACAGGCAAACGTCAGTCATGCAATCCTTCAGTTGGTATTTTGACACAGGCAAACGTCAGTCATGCAATGTTTCAGTTGGTATTTAGACACAGGCAAACGTCAGTCATGCAATCTTTCAGTTGGTATTTAGACACAGGCAATCGTCATTCATGCAATCTTTCAGTTGGTATTTAGACACAGGCAAACGACAGTCATGCAATCTTTCAGTTGGTATTTAGACACAGGCAAACGTCAGTCATGCAATGTTTCAGTTGGTATTTAGACACAGGCAAACGTCAGTCATGCAATCTTTCAGTTGGTATTTAGACACAGGCAAACGTCAGTCATGCAATGTTTCAGTTGGTATTTAGACACAGGCAAACGTCAGTCATGCAATGTTTCAGTTGGTATTTAGACACAGGCAAACGTCAGTCATGCAATCTTTCAGTTGGTATTTAGACACAGGCAAACGTCAGTCATGCAATCTTTCAGTTGGTATTTAGACACAGGCAAACGTCAGTCATGCAATCTTTCAGTTGGTATTTAGACACAGGCAAACGTTAAACTGATAAGATTCATTGGAGCATTTTTATGTTCCATATAAGAATGAAATTATTTAACCTTATTTTTTTTTTTTTGCAAATATTTTAGTAAAACCAATCATAGAAATTATAAATAAAATTAACTTGTTTGTGGCCCAGTGTCTGATTATTACTAGACGACAAAGTGCAGGGTTGTTAACAATACACTTAAATTGTTACAAAAAGGATCGGCAATACAGCAACATACTAAAAAAAAGTATCGCCGATACTGTATTGGCCGATATATATATATATATATATATATATATATATATATATATATATATACAAGGCCGTAGCCCGGGGGGCTTGGGGGCTGCAGCCCCCCCCCCCCCCCCAAATTAATTCTAAAAATCAAATTTTATAATAAAATATACTTCTTTATCATTGCGTTCCAATTTTTTCTTATATAAAACTCTCCGCACAGCCCCACCCCCCAAAACTGCACAGCCCCCCCTTCCCGCCCCCCCCCCCCCCCAAAAAAAATTCTGGCTACAGCCTTGTCTACGGTTATTTCCATATATATATATATGGTTATTTCATAACTTTTCTACTTTCTTTAGGTACGTTATCTATATCGGCGTCCAAGAGCCGGCACTGGGCAGCCCTAATAAAAATCCCTAGAGTAGCGCCCCTTTTCTAAGGAAAATCATGTCAAAATTTTCGATATTTATGTAAAACACTTGGTTAAATAAATGAAAGGCGTATAAACAATGCATTGTGTCGGTATTTAAAATACCTTTTTATCGTCAAGTTAGTGTAGTTTAATGTATACTTTTTATTGTATTTTATTTTGAAGTATTTTTAATTCCACTCACCCATCAGGCGTAAGTTTGATTCACAATCAAATTGACTCGCAAAGTTTTTATAACATTAACGTCACTAGACTGTAGTGTATAATTTGAGGAACTACTACTAATTAGTAATTACTATGAATGTGAACTGAAGCACGGGTCTGACTGAGGTATGTATTTCCATATAAATTTCGGTAAAAGTTTACGACAGTCCGCTAAATTTCTAAGGACTAAGAGTATTTAATCTAACACACTTATTTAATTATTAAAGTTTAACAACTTCACAATGACCACCACTCTGAGTCACTGTGCCACTCTAGCAGTTTTTGGTTGGTGAGATTTTAAATCAAGAGAAAAATGTTACATATATTAAGTGAATGGTTCCTAAATTGCCCTTATTAAAAGCTTATGAAATTTTATTTTATGCCATTCTTGTTTATTATTAATTTTACTACCACAAGTCTTATAAGAAAAGGCTTGGCCTGCAAACTTTATTAATGAAACTATAGTAAACTATTTGGAGACTGGCGCTGCCCATATTGTGGGGTAATGGAAGCAGTTGTGTACTAGGAGTGGGAGGTCTTGTGACAAGCAAAGGGTGCCATTGTCACCACTTTACTTTGAGATGTGCGTTCTCTGCACTGGAATGGGATGGCCTTGGGTATCTTTTAATGCTAGCTATGCTGCAGATTGGTACTTACAATAACGCCTTCTGAAAAATAGTCCCCAAAAGGTTTTCCTTGTGAATTTTTTTACCATATGTAGTTAGTTGGCACATACTTTTTTTATTTCCATTCATCATATTTGATTAATAATTTATTACCTTAATTTTTCTTTTTTTTGTTTTTTTAATGTTCTTCATGGTAGTTTTATTGTTAATAATTACACCATTAGAAAAAATAAATTTGCATTTGTTATAAGTGTTTTCAATCTAGTATCATGTGTTTCCCACAAAAGAAACCATACAGAAAATATAAATGTGAATTTTATATATTCATTTAGGCCTAAAAAAAATGTGTAAACATAATTATATTTAAACTATAGATAAATAGGCCTATGTGTACTGACTAGTGCTCCCCAAATCATTTAATGACATGAAATAGTAAAAAATGACTACTTCTGATCTTTACAAAAAAGTATTTTTTTTCTTCCACCCACAGAAATTTTCAACAGACATTGAAGTAAAGAACTGAATGTATTCAATGATTTATTGCAAAGCGGTGAGATAGTGTTGTTACTTTCACAGTTTCATTTTATACTGAAATAGAGGAAACTTGTATTTTATAAAAAAAAAAAAGCCACAAGCAATGTATAAGTAATACCTTGTCTGTTCTGACTATTTATAGTTCTCAGGAACTACTGTCTGTTTGCATTCGGAAAAGGACACATCTGTCCTATACTTATGATTTGAACAAGAACAGTACAACTCATCTGAAATCTTATTGATTTCTTCCAAAATTGCATTTCATGATGCATAGGCCTACTCTAACATGTGATTTATGTAATGAGCATTTTATCACAAAGAAGCATTTGAGATATCATATTGCAGTTCACGCTGGGATCAGAACATTTAAATGTTTAACATGTAATGGAGGTTTTGCACTAAAATCAGAGTTAAAAAGTCACCTATCAGCTCATGCTGGAGAAAAGATTTTTAATTGTGAAATTTGTCATCAGAAATTTAGACTGCTGAAAGGTTTGACTCAACACCGGACAATTCATGGCAAAAAACAATTTAAATGTGAATTTTGTCATAAAGGCTTTGTTCGTGAAGAATATTTAAAATTACACCAGCGTATTCATTCCAGTAAAGGAGAGAAAAGATTCAGATGTGAAGTGTGTCTTAAAAGCTTTTCTTCCCCACAAAGTTTGCGATCACATCTGCGCATTCATACTGGAGAGAAAACATTTAAATGTGACTTATGTTGTAAAGGTTTTTATGATAAAACTCAGTTGAGAAGACACCAGTCAATTCATACTGGAGATAAACCCTGTGAATGTAAGATATGTCACAAACGCTTTACTCGAGGAGAATCTTTAAAAAAGCACCAGTTAATTCATTCCAGAACTGCAGAAAAACCATTTAAATGTGAGACATGCAGTAAATCTTTTTATACTGAAAGTTGCTTGACCTCCCACCAAACTGCCCATACTAAAAATAAACCGTTTAAATGTGAAATTTGTCATAAATGTTATTATGCGCGAGGAGCATTAAAGCTCCACAAATCAATTCACACTGGGATTAAAACATTTAAATGTTCAACATGTAATAGAGGATTTGCACAAAAATCAGAGTTAAAAAGTCACCTATCAGTTCATACTGGAGAAAGGCTTTTTAATTGTGAAATATGTCTTGAAAAATTTAGACTTAAAAAAGGTTTAAATCAACACCGGCTAATTCATGCAGAAAAACTATTTAAATGCAATTTTTGTCATAAAAGCTTTGCTTTTCGAGCCAATTTGAAGAGACACATGTCTGTTCATATTAGAGAAAAAACATTTAAATGTAACATATGCTGTAAATGTTTTTTTTTTAAAAAACACCTCACCAGACACCAGTTAATTCATGCTGAAAATAAAAAATTTATATGTGAGATATGTCAGAAAGGCTTTAATCATCAAGTGGACATTAACAAGCACCGGTTTGTTCATTCAGGAGCTGCAAAGAAAACATTCAATTGTGAAGTGTGTCTTAAAAGATTTTCTTATCCAGAAACTTTGAAACTACATATGCGCATTCATACTGGAGAGAAGATATTTAAATGTGACCTGTGCAGTAAAGTTTTCCCTCTCAAAGCACGCTTGACCAAACACATGTTTGTTCACAGTAGAGACAGGCCTTTTAAATGTGAAATATGCCCTAAAGGCTTTTCTCGAAAAGACTCGTTAAAGAAACACCAGTTTGTTCATACTGGGAAAAGTCCATTTAAATGTGACGTTTGTCTGAAATGCTATTCTGGTAGAAATGCCTTAAATACACACAAGCTTACTCATAATGGATTAAAACCATTTAAATGCACAACATGCCATAAAGCCTTTTCTCTGCAAAGCCATTTAAGCCAACACCAGTTAATTCATGCTGGTGAAAATAAATTTGTATGTGAAGCTTGCAGTAAAAGTTTCACCACCAAATATGCGCTGACCTCACACCAGTTTACTCACACTGAAGATAAACCATTTAAATGTAAACTATGTCATAAAGGTTTTACTCGACGAATAGCATTAAAGAACCACCAGTTTGTTCATACAAGAGAAAGTCCATACAAATGTGATGTTTGTCTTAAATGTTTTTATGATAGAAATACCTTAAATACGCACAAGCTTACTCATAATGGATTAAAACCATTTAAATGCACCACATGCCATAAAGCCTTTGGTCGTCGAAGTCATTTAAGCAAACACCAGCTAATTCATGCTGGTGAAAAAAATTTTTTATGTGAAGTGTGCAGTAAAAGTTTCATTACCAGATATGCGCTGATCTCACACCAGTTTACTCACACTGAAGATAAACCATTTAAATGTGAACAATGTCATAAAGGTTTTAGTGAACTAAGGTGGCTAAAGAAACACCAATTTGTTCATACAGAAGAAAGTCCATATAAATGTGATGTTTGTCTGAAATGCTTTATTGATAGAGGCAACTTAAAACAACACAAGCTTACTCACAATGTATTAAAACCATTTAAATGCACCACATGCCATAAAGCCTTTTCTCTGCAAAGCCATTTAAGCAAACACCAGTTAATTCATGATGGTGAAAATAAATTTGTATGTGAAGTGTGCAGTAAAAGTTTCAGTACCAGATATGCGCTGACCTCACACCAATTGACTCACACTGAAGATAAACCATTTAAATGCAAACTATGTCATAAAGGTTTTGCTCGACGAATGGCGTTACAGAACCACCAGTCTGTTCATACAGGAGAAAGTCCATATAAATGTGATGTTTGTCTTAAATGCTTTTATGATAAAAATACCTTAAACACGCACAAGCGTATTCACACTGGATTAAAACCATTTAAATGCACCACATGCCATATAGCCTTTGGTCGCCAAAGCCATTTAAGCAGGCACCAGCTAATTCATACCGGTGAAAAAAGTTTTTTATGTGAAGTTTGCAGTAAAAGTTTCAGTACCAGATCAGGGCTGACCTCACACCAGTTTACTCACACTGAAGATAAACCATTTAAATGTAAACTATGTCATAAAGGTTTTACTGCACTAAGGATGCTGAAGAACCACCAGTTTGTTCATACAGGAGAAAGTCCATATAAATGTGATGTGTGCCTGAAATTTTTTATTGATATAGGCACCTTAAATAAGCACAAGCCCACTCACTCTGGATTAAAACCATTTAAATGCACCACATGCCATAAAGCCTTTCTTCGGCGAAGCGATTTAAGCCAACACCAGCTAATTCACACTTGTCTAAAACAACGCAAGACTCACTTGCCTCACAGGGCCTTTTTTAAAAAAAAGGGTTTTCACTCTTGCACAATATGTAATCAGAGTGATTTTCTATTATCTGATTTGAAGAAACACTTATTATCACATATTTAAGTTCCAATTTTGCCTTTGGGGCTCAGCAATGCAGATGACCTGAGGAATTTGTTTTTAATAGCCACGACCTATTAAGGGAGGAGGAAGGAAAACAAATCTTAAAGACCTAATATCAGTTTTATCATTAAATTTGATTTGTTTTACGCTTTTTTTTTTACGCATTCATTTCTGGGTATGGTGTGAACGCTCTATGTAAATCAAAAATTGTATATTTATTTTTAAAAAATGTTTTTTACAAAAAATCTACATGATTTATTATGCAATTAAATGCCTTCTATGTCAATTTGATTAATTTACACAATACTCATGATCAATTTTGACAATATTTTCATTTGATGATACAGTTATAAAACAAATATCATTCTATAAAGTCTGTTTTTTACTTTTTAAAAATATTTAGTTGTTTTTGTGTATTTCAATTTTGATTGTTTTTTTTTTGCTAGATGGTGATTGTTTTAAATGATGATTGTTGATTGTTTTAAATGATGATTGTTGATTGTTCTAAATGGTGATTGTTGTTTGTTTTAAATGGTGATTGTTGATTGTTTTAAAAATATGATTGTTGGTTGTTCTAAATGATGATTGTTGATTGTTCTAAATGATGATTGTTGATTGTTTTAAATATATGATTGTTGGTTGTTCTAAATGATGATTGTTGGTTGTTCTAATGATGTCTGTGGATTGTTTTAAATGATGATTGTTGGTTGTTCTAAATGATGATTGTTGATTGTTTTAAAAATATGATTGTTGGTTGTTCTAAATGATGATTGTTGATTGTTTTAAATATATGATTGTTGGTTGTTCTAAATGATGATTGTTGATTGTTCTAAATGATGACTGTGGATTGTTTTAAATGATGATTGTTGGTTGTTCTAAATGATGATTGTTGATTGTTTTAAATGATGATTGTTGATTGTTCTAAATGACGATTGTTGATTGTTTTAAATGATGATTGTTGGTTGTTCTAAATGATGAATATTGATTGTTTTAAATATATGATTGTTGGTTGTTCTAAATGATGATTGTTGTTTGTTTTAAATGGTGATTGTTGATTGTTTTAAAAATATGATTGTTGGTTGTTCTAAATGATGATTGTTGATTGTTCTAAATGGTGATTGTTGTTTGTTTTAAATGGTGATTGTTGATTGTTTTAAAAATATGATTGTTGGTTGTTCTAAATGATGATTGTTGATTGTTTTAAAAATATGATTGTTGGTTGTTCTAAATGATGATTGTTGATTGTTCTAAATGATGACTGTGGATTGTTTTAAATGATGATTGTTGGTTGTTCTAAATGATGATTGTTGATTGTTCTAAATGACGATTGTTGATTGTTTTAAATGATGATTGTTGGTTGTTCTAAATGATGAATATTGATTGTTTTAAATATATGATTGTTGGTTGTTCTAAATGATGATTGTTGTTTGTTTTAAATGGTGATTGTTGATTGTTTTAAAAATATGATTGTTGGTTGTTCTAAATGATGATTGTTGATTGTTCTAAATGGTGATTGTTGTTTGTTTTAAATGGTGATTGTTGATTGTTTTAAAAATATGATTGTTGGTTGTTCTAAATGATGATTGTTGATTGTTTTAAATATATGATTGTTGGTTGTTCTAAATGATGATTGTTGGTTGTTCTAATGATGTCTGTGGATTGTTTTAAATGATGATTGTTGGTTGTTCTAAATGATGATTGTTGATTGTTTTAAAAGTATGATTGTTGGTTGTTCTAAATGATGATTGTTGATTGTTTCTAAATGATGACTGTGGATTGTTTTAAATGATGATTGTTGGTTGTTCTAAATGATGATTGTTGATTGCTTTAAATGATGATTGTTGATTGTTTTAAATGATGATTGTTGTTTGTTCTAAATGATGATTGTTGATTGTTTTAAATGATGATTGTTGATTGTTCTAAATGACGATTGTTGATTGTTTTAAATGATGATTGTTGGTTGTTCTAAATGATGATTATTGATTGTTTTAAATATATGATTGTTGGTTGTTCTAAATGTTGATTGTTCTAAATGATGATTGTTGATTGTTTTAAATGATGATTGTTCTAGCACCATGTCCAAAAAAAATCAAGAACAACTATTTAAGATTTTAAACAAATAGAAAACATAAGTTGTCTAAATAATAGTCATTTGATGTTATTCAAGTCCCTTCAAACATGTAAAAAAATTAAAATGTTGATATTATGCATATTAATAATATTTAAGATGGTCACGGTGACCGTGGCAACGTGAAAATGAAAAATTGTTTGGCTAGCACATGGGTTGGCCGATGTATGGAGTGTGGTCATTAATTACTATAAATAAATGTAGCATGACCTGAAAGGTCAAGGCTGTTACTCTGAAACGAGAGGCGGGCCTGATTAAACAGACTTAACAGCCTTGTTTGGAGGACAGTAGTATGCCCATGGTTGGGTAAGCACAATGCCCAGCCACCTTTTCTCCCCCCCTCCCCCCAAACAGCTTCAGGTAGCTGATGTTCGCTAACATACTTTAGAATGCTTGACGGGTTTCTATATTTTCATTCAATTCTTTTTTTTTTTTGCATCAATACGAGCAGACGACATTATGTAAAGAGATGAAATCCCTTAGATCACATAAACCACAAATGGGACGGTTTTTATGGTGCCCCTCTTTCATCCCCACCAGTGGAATGGTAATTGGGGCAACACGGGGGGATATAGCGGGGACCTAAGCCATGAACTGATATCCATTGGTTCTCACCAGAGATTGAACCGGGTACTCTCAGGTCGACAGCCGAGCTCTTCACCGCACGACCATTATTCACTTTCATACTGAACATTGGGCACTAATTGCTCACTTTCGTACTGGACATTGGGCACTAATTGTTCATTTTCGTACTGGACATTGGGCACTAATTGCTCACTTTTGTATTGGGCACTAATTGCTCACTTTCTACTGGGCATTGGGCACAAATGTTCACTTTCGCACTGGGCACAAATGTTCACTTTCGTACTGGACATTGGGCACAAATGTTCACTTTCTTGCTGGGCATTGGGCACTAATTGTTCACTTTTGTACTGGGCATTGGGCACTAACTGTTCACTTTCATACTGAGCATTGGGCACTTATTGCTCACTTTCGTACTGGGCACAAATGTTCACTTTTGTACTGTGCACAAATGTTCACTTTCGTACTGGGCATTGGGCACAAATGTTCACTTTTGTACTGTGCATTGGGCACTAATTGTTCACTTTCGTACTGGGCATTGGGCACTTATTGTTCACTTTCGCACTGGGCATTGGACACAAATGTTCACTTTCGTACTGGGCATTGGGCACAAATGTTCACTTTCGTACTGGGCATTGGGCACAAATGTTCACTTTCGTACTGGGCATTGGGCACAAATGTTCACTTTCGTACTGGGCACAAATGTTCACTTTCGTACTGGGCATTGGGCACAAATGTTCACTTTCGTACTGGGCATTGGGCACAAATGTTCACTTTCGTACTGGGCATTGGGCACAAATGTTCACTTTCGTACTGGGCACAAATGTTCACTTTCGTACTGGGCACAAATGTTCACTTTCGTACTGGGCATTGGGCACAAATGTTCACTTTCGTACTGGGCATTGGGCACAAATGTTCACTTTCGTACTGGGCATTGGGCACAAATGTTCACTTTCGTACTGGGCATTGGGCACAAATGTTCACTTTCATACTGGACAGGGGCACTAATTGTTCACTTTCGTACTGGGTATTGCTCAATCGGTGCGGCCTTTAGGAGGTTGTGCCGCCGTTGTTTGAAAATTGTGGAAACTGCAGAACTTTGTGCTATATGACTGGCCTGGGCTGGCGGACCATAGCGTGAACCAGTCGGATTGCTTACCATTGGCCTGTAGGACAGTTCCCTAAAGCCTAGGAACACCGGGAGTTTAATCTCACTGGCTCCGTAAGAAGCCACTACAGCTATAGTTTAAAAAAATGACAACATAAAACTAAACGTGGATTCACTATAACACCACACTTTTGGCAGGAGTGGGAGAAGAGTGCATATCATAATCCCGTCATGTTCCATCATGACAACCTGTCAATTTGTGGAACAAACAGTTAAGACATGGCAATGCCCCAATACGCTCTCTCCAATCATCGAGTAGTGAAATGAAATCCACTATGTAATTATGGAAAATTCAACTACTTATATATAACTCCATTTTTAACTTATAACAATTAAGGTGTGAATTGTCTTACATTTTGATTACTTATTGTAGAAATATTTAATAAAGTAAAAAAAAACTTAATTTCTTTCTATTTTCAATTTTGTAAGCCAAAAAACTTTTTTTTTCCTTGATATATATTTAACGTATTTAAATAAGTTATAAACAATAATTGAAAAATATATGTAAATATTAAAGAATAGTAATTTCCCCGAAAATTGCATTCTATTTTTACTTTTATGACTTCAGATAAGGTTACCGTATAGCAGCTACTGGTTCTCACACTGTGTTCCTGGGTAAACTTCCTACTTTCTCTGGAGCCTTGAAAAAGACAATGGTGACAATTTTATTTATTTCCTCACAGTCTCGATTCCCTTTCTTAACAGTCGGCGAGTCATAAAAAAATAGAGAGAGACAACCATAGAATGTACACCTTCAAATTTTTAGAACCATTTAGTAGGCATTTATGGCAGTTCCGATTAATATCGTTACACGAGTTTTGTAGTTCCTTTTTTTTTCTTATGTCACAAGAAAGGCTATCAGTATTGAATATTTGTTTCTTAATTTTCCGCTACTTATTGTCTGCCTTTTATTGCTTCTCTTTCCCTTAACAGTTGATGATAGGTGATAAAAACTTACACATCATTGTGTATTATATGCTTCTTCTGCTTACCTTTACTAATTGAGTTAACCTATTCATCAACAACAAAGTCATCCACATCTAAGAAACAACAATTTTATAGGTTTTACAGTAAAATCCACTATATTTTTTAATAACAACTAATTAGTCCATTCTTAATTATTTAATTTTTTTTATTTTCAAAAGTGGCTATGACATAAAATGCACCAATAAATACCAACCAGATTCTTCCTCTGAATCAAGCTCTTGTAAATTTTCTGTTTCTTCTGTGGCTCTCACAGATTCAGCTTGATTTTCCCCTCCTTTCTCTTCTGTTCCATCAAACAGCTGCTCTTCAATGACGTGTTTACCTGAGTTTGACCAAATTTAACACAATATTACGTAAATTAATAATGGGCTTTCAAAAGAAATATATAATATAGCAATGACTTTTGTAAAATGTTTTAGTATGGGATTTGTGGTTTCAAAGAGTGTGGAGTGGATTCAGAAATTATAGGATTATTGTTAAATCTTTTTTCAGAGATAAAACTTCAGTTGTTTTATAAACATCATCATTTTCCTACTTGAGTTTAATTTTTCTGGTTAAAATATTTTTTTTCACTCAACTTTACTCCAGTATTATTTTTTTTTCTGACATCATGTGTAAAAATTACTGACAATATAATTAAAAAAAAAAAAGCACTTTTAAAACAAAATAAGCCAAAAAGGTGAAAATAGAAAGGTGCACTGGCTATCACTTACTATGGAACACAGACATAACTGTCAACAAAGATAATGCATTCAAAGTGATATACATATAAAATTGAACTCCAGTAATAATTGTAGAGGTCTCATTGAAGTCTCAAAAATGTGCAAATATAAAAAAAAACCTGAACTTGACATTTTAATAAGTTTAGTTTTTGCAATTTTGTTCAACAGCAGCATTGATAAATGTTACCAAAAAAAAATGTTAAACAGTGCCAACTTTAAACATTTGAAAACATTTCAGTATTTTATTTCATTTTGCACATTCTATGCTTACTGGTCCAGTGTCATTAGTTCTCAGTAAATTTCATTTTCAACCTGACAGAAGCTATAGAACGATTCTAAAAGTTTACAGTTTGACTGTACTGACCATTAACTGCCTGACCATCCTCCTTTTCACTGTCCTGGTCATCAGACATTATTCTGATTCTTTTTCTCTATAATGACAAAACAAAAGCTATTTACACATTTACTTTTAAAATGACATTTTAGAAAAAAAAAGATAACCTTGATAGCAAAACTTTAAAAAAAAAATACCAACAATATATTTAATAGAAATATACAAATGAGGATTTGAGCATTGCATGTCACTGTCAAACTCTACCAACCAGTTTTTAAAAATATATATTCAAATAGATGATGAATATTATTAAAAGGTATATAAAATTAGGCAATATTTTTTACCTTTCTATTAACCTTTATTCCCAGGTTGTCATCTATCAGATCATCTTCATCTAACTGGTCATCTTCATCCTCATCAGAATCCCCTTTTCTCTTTTTTCGTCTTTCTCACTGATATCTACTGTGTCTTCTTCCTCATCCACATCTTCATTGATAAAATCTTTCATTTCTTCTGCAATAGCTTCTGAATCTTCATGACTAAAATTCAGTATGATAAAATATAATCAATTTTATTTTCTAAAGTTTTAACAATCAGTTTCATTATTTACAAGAATGTAAGAAAAAGAAAAAAAAAATCATATGATCATTGGGAGCTATTAATATTACAAAATCATTTTAAATGGACAGAGTCAAAGACACCTTCCAGACCAAAGAAAAATCTGAGTGTTTACTTTGAAAGTATCATAAAAGTAAAGTTTCCCTTATAAAGCCTATACTCCACTCCTTTAGACCAATAGGGTCAGATGAAGTAGAGTTGAACTGTTTTTGTAGCCACTGGTATTCTGTACTATGGGATTGTGTGGATAGTACAATGCCCAGCAGCTTTTAATCTCCCCAAAAATGTTGGGTACCCATTTTTTTTAGCTGGGTGGACTTAGGGGTATCCATTGAACTGTAGAAAATACCCAACTCTAACCAAGGTTTGATCTTGGGACTTACCAGTTAGCAGTCAAGCGCTCTACCACATTGCAACCCTATCCCTCAGATGGTATTATAAACAATTTTGATAACCTATGTGAAATTGTTTTCAATAAAGAGAAAGAATTTAACAAACAGCATAATTAGCAAAGTTTTTTTCGCATAGTTTTCAACAATTACTTCTCTTGCTTTTTTTATTTTTTTGCCTTACACATTTACTTTAATATAAAGCTTCTTGACTAACTTAAAATTTGTATACTACTATATTAAAAAAAATCAATTGTTAACCTTCTTCACGGAAGAGGAGTGACTGAGAGTGTACGCACCACATGGACTTCCACAATTCATAGGACTGCAGCTGTAAGGACATCTTTAGCGCAGTTTGCTGATATTGACTACTCTCATGATGCAGTTCAGCATCCGGAAGAGGGGTAGTCCAGGATCAATGGGGGGGGGGGCGCAGGGGGGGGGGCTCGTCCCCCTTGCCAAATCATCAATACATAATTTAAGTTATAAACCCCCCCCCCCCACCCCCAGCATATTTTGCTGGTTGCGCCACTGCCTGCTTCCATTAGTAGACCTACGTTTTAACCGCATTGACGAAGCATTAGCTTCATAAAATTAATACATAAAATTTTATGTTTGTTTAATTATATGAAAACTACTACATAAAACAAACCATATATATTAAAATAAATAAATAATACAACACTCTGAACTGATGTGAGTAGTATGGCTTTCAGACTCCGGGTGGGGCGGGCGTCAATCCGCCGGTGAAACTGGCAGTTGCTTTCACCCCGTGCCATAATCACAGTGTTCACATGCTGGTGTACACCTCTTCTTCAAATGCCCAAGGTATGAAGAATTCCAAGCATTCATCATCAATTATTTCTTCATCTTTTATATCCAGCATGTCATTATCATGTAACTCTTCATCGTCAATCATTTCCACAACATTGACCAGCTCCTTGGCATTCAAACATGACTCTCCATTACAATTTTTGAAGGCTGTTATGCATGACAAACCATACTCAAAGCAGCGACACAAACGTGTCCCACAGTGTTTCCTGGATCTGGAAGTACATTTGCAACAAACCACCTTCAGAACATCTGGTGGAGCCACATCTAAGTCAGTGGCAATATGGATGTACTTTTCCTCATGAAGCTTCCATCCCCATTCTGTGTGATTCAGTATTGCTTAACAACATCAAGATATGTTCCACCTTCCAGCCACTGAACAGCACGGAGTAAGTAACCGCTGTCTACAACATGAATCGAACTGCTTGGTTTCAATGATGGTTCTACACCCTTGCAGATTTCTTTACCGAGCTGTGATTTATCAACTTTCCGCATGTAGTTATCTTTGAACAGAGAAGTAGGAAGTGTTGATAGCTCATAGCTGAAATATTTCTCCATATCAGGTGAACTTTGCATTATGACCAGAAGCCTATTAAATAGAACTGTGGTATCAACACCTGTCAAAGCTTTCTTGGAAGTTGATGAAGCATTGTTTACTTGTGCTAATGTTTTTATTTGAGATTTTCTTTTAAGGACAACATCCTTGAAGTTTTTGCCGCTCATGTTCTGAACAATATCAGCGCCAACTTCTTCAGCATTGTCGCAGTTTATATTATCAGGTTCAGATGCTGCAATACCTGATGGTATGCTGTGGAGTCTTGTGTCAGAAGTATCAAATTGATTATGTGACTTCAAGAATTCGAGAACTTTTGTGAGATCGTCATTATCTCTATTGATCCTGGACTACCCCTCTTCCGGATGCTGAACTGCATCATGAGAGTAGTCAATATCAGCAAACTGCGCTAAAGATGTCCTTACAGCTGCAGTCCTATGAATTGTGGAAGTCCATGTGGTGCGTACACTCTCAGTCACTCCTCTTCCGTGAGTTATTCCTCCCTTACCTTTAATGGCCTGCATCATTGCCTGCTCTATGGTAATGTCAACTGACAGTCCGGCCCACTGTTTACTACTACGCCGTCCAACATGTGATCCTGACATAAGCTGCTTGTGTAGATCTGGATGTGAGTTAGGTAAGCCCATCATCATCTCCAGGTAGAGACGAGCACACTTGGCATAATTGTTGTGACCAGATGCTGCGAAGAGATTCACCATTCTCTTGATACTGACAGGATGTAGCTGATAGTTGCCCATTCGTTCTCCCCGCAGCAGAAGCTTTAATGTGGCAGTGTAATACATATACAGAAGGTTTTTACATATACAAAGGTTTTTACTATATAAGATATAGTAATAGTTATGTCATTTTCAGGGCCCCATTCTACACCTTATACGTAGCTATACGAGATAAAGGGCCCTAGGGGCCCCAAGAGTAGCTATCCCCCTAACATAAATTTGGTTTAAATAATTTTGGTAATGTCTTTTAAGTGCTGGGCTTCAGTGTTTTTGAAGGTACCGTCTTATCTTTCAGTATTTTTAAATAATCTTGCAGTTGGCAGCTGCCTTTTTTGTAAACAATTCAGGTCATGGCTGACAGTATTTTATATAGAATATAGAGGACCTTTTTTACAAATTTATTTAATGCATTTAAACACAATTTAGGTATTCAAAACAAGGGTGTCATTAATCCTTGTTATGTTAACTATCTAGTTATTACCAAAAAATTTCACAAAACGCTTGTAAGACATTAATTCTAGGTACGTAGTGTAATATTTATTCAACTCCTGGCCTATAGGTCGATTAAAACGGAATACTTTCATACTTTTTGTCGTCTAAAGCCCTGAGCAAAGCATTAGCCATATTTAATGTAACACGTGTGCACGGATATAGAATTTTCCTATACATTAACAGGTAATATACGAATTTATTTGTGCGTTTAGTGCTTAAACATGTTGATTTATTCAGAAAGTCGGAGAGAGTAACATGCTTTGCATGATTTATTGTCATTGATGTCCCAGTGGAAACTGCGTTTGCGATTTCTGACAATAAGTAATTAATATATAATAGTGTAAATAGGACTACAAGTGTCATTATTTTCTAATGATACATATATATAAAAGTTGCAATTAGTGTATGGGCTATTTTCTCACTGATCACCACTGAGTCACTGACACTTCAGAAATGATAGTCGGAGGACGGAAGCTCCTTTATTTTTGTTTATTATTCTACTAGATTTTCTAGCTACCCGAGTAGAGTATTTAATCTCATCGAGATAGTTTGCTAAAGCTCAATAATTTGTGTCCCTAATGTTAAACAGGTCTATTAGTCATGCTTGTAACACTACCTAACTAGTTATGGTCATTAGCCATCAAAAAGCCATCATTAAACTAACGAAGTGGCTACGATTACATGAAGCGCCATTCTATTATTTCTCATTTTTTTTCGGGTACCGGCAATTATATTAGGGTTAGGGTTAGGGACAGTATTAGGGTGTGGAGAAATATCTATTGACGTAATCCGGAAAAAAAAAATACGAATTATGTCTTGATGTTACCGCTGCCACTGCGTAAACAAAAAGGGTTAGGGATAAGGTTAGGGTTAGGGACAGTGTTAGGGTGTGGAGAAATATCTATTGACGTAATCCGGAAAAAAAAATACGAATTACGTCTTGACGTAAGCGTAGCCTGTCCCTTAAACTAACCACCAGGACTTAGCATTCCTTGGGTAGAGCATGGTGTAACACTTATTATACAAACACTTTTTTAATATCAGAAATGCTTTTTTTTTTTACATCTTTTGATAAAAACCCCACCATAATTTGTGTCAGATCTGATGACATTAGACTCATTAGATTAGTGAAGAATGGAGTTGACCTCAATAAGTAAAGACAGTAACTCAGTATTACAGAAGATAAGAATGAATTTGTTTAATCATATGAGACATGAAATAATTTAGTTCAGGAGTGGTTAATGTCTGTTGTTGTTTTTTTTTTATCAAAGAGCCACAGCATATTTTAAATTATTTTTAAGCTAAATACTAAAAATAGCATTTACAACCTATCTCATTACAGTGCTTACTTACAATAATATTTTCATCATGCCACTTGGACGACTTGGTATACATAATACATTATTAAACTTAAAATTCTATTAATAATTTAAACTTCTGTAAATAATTGCATATCAATTTTTGTAAATTATCTAACAAGGTACATAGAAAAGTTCTGAAAATAATTATTAAATATCTCATTATCAAAAATCTACATAGCATTTATTTAAGACTGATGCTATGTCCATGAAAATTTTCGTCAACGCTATTCATGAAAAGGCTATGCCCATGAAAATATTTCAAAGATATACGTGTGCTTTTACATGCAGCTTAAGTTAGTTTTATTTTATATACATCTTTAAAAAAAAAGAATAATTACAAAATTTCAATTCTTTATTTAGTTGTGAAAATATGTACCTATTTAAATATTAACCTTTTTTTGGGTGAGTTAAGATGACATTTTTTCCCCTTTTATCCTGATTATTTGATTAAACAAATTAAGTGGACAATTTATGAAATTTAAATTTAAACAAGTAGTTTATAGTCCTGTTTTTTTGTCAGTCGGTGCTCATGTCCACGAAATATTTATGAATACTGGTACTAATAAAAAAAAATTACACATGGCTTTGGCCATTTACCAATCTACTAATAGTACTAATTTCTACTCAGTGACACTAGTATCGTTGTTGTTTTTTATTTGTAAATATTTTATAAATAGGTCTATATATTAAAGTATTAGTGCAGTAACATTCTATAATTGATATTTGCCCTAGCCAATTAGTTTATTTTAGAAATATATGTATTGCCCCATGCTCAATATTTTAAACTAATGGAGCAGTCAAGTGTTCCGAATATATATATATATATTGTTTTAAATCCTGTAGTGTAACTAGTTATTAGTATTATTACTAGTGATACTAGTTGGATAACATTAACCATGATTAACGCCAATAGCGACTATATATATATACAACTTTGAGAACGCCATGCAGGACTATTTATGGATTGTGGAATTCCTGGGGAAAAAATACACTATAGTATGCTGGGAGAAGAAGGGAGGGCTATATGTGCTGGGAGACAGCTGGATCACAGCAAGCGTGTTGTTTTAAAGTGGGCCAAGAGAACTCATTCAACCTTGAAGTGTAGCAGACGACAAATTTAATTTCTTATATGACGTTTTGTTCTTTTATTTAGTGAAATATATTAAGCAATACTAGCGCAATGGTGGATGTACAATACTATTTCATATCTAGACAGCTTCAGCAATTTTTAAAACAGTATTGTTTGGTCGTAATCCGCCCCTGATCATGTTTTTATGTGCTCTAAATATGAAATTTTTTTATTTATCCCCCGTCGCGGTAAATTCTGTATCCATTTAACCGCGGAAATGAGGGAATGCTGAATGAAAAAAATATACAATAAAATAAAAAAAGTTGCTGGAAGGTACCAGATAGTAGACAACTTTGATCCGGAAAGTTTTGCCTCCCGCAAAACTGAAATGTTAAAAGTATAGTTCGCAGCCCCGTAGCATGAAAATTCTACAGCAGGGCTAGGCATTCTACAGCAGGGACCAGGTAATACATTTTACTAAGTAGAACAAATAAGCTGGGGGGGGGGCAGACAAAACGCAGAGGGGGGCCTGGCCCCCCGCACGATACGGGCCTGATAGTTCATCCGCCCGTCTTATATTGATTGATAAGGTGGCGTATGCTACGTCGTGGGACGGCTAGTTAAATTAAAATGAAAACAAATACATTTGTATATTTATTGTCAAATTCAACTTTATTGAAACAAAGATATAAAAAAAACTCAACATTAGTAAATACAATAACAGCCTATTTTAATCGCTGGCTGATGGGAGCATGTCTTCTCGAAGCAAACAAATAAACTATATTGATGACTGGTAAAATCCGGTCCTGTTGGATTTTTTCGTGATATAGCCTTTTTACGAACTACGGCCACGAAAGTTTTCGTGGGCATAGTCTTTTTGCGAATGCGTCCACGAAAATTTTATTTAATTACCATTGTTTTTGCATTTTGAGATATTATTACTCTGCAGCAGAAGTTGATTTCTTGTTTAGGTTGTGTTAACCTTAACTTGAAAATGAAAGTAATGAGTGGCTAGAGTCTAGCGCAATTCCTTGTTTAGCTTTATCATTTATAGCAGCTAATTGTTGTTGTAAAATATTTGAAAAGAATTTTCTGTTCTCCTCATCACTGTAAATCATTTCTGAAGAAATCAGAATTTTTAAAACAATTAAACGATGGACCTGCAAAGTTTTCAAGTCTTTTTACCAAGTTCTTCTTTGCCACAATAAAAAAAAGAGACTTCATCATGCTTTTTTGTGTGAGGATCATGATGTCTAAAACATTAAAATGAATTTCAATAAATGGTAGATGTCAATTTGTGTGTTACTGTTACTCAAGTTGTCAAGATAACGATGATACTTGTTGTTAGAAATCGATAGTTTTAGTAATGACAATAGGCTGATCAAGTGAAATTGTTATTCAGCTAACAATAAGCTGTCGTGCTTTGTTTAAAAAATATCCATAGCGCTGTGCTAATTTACCTCATGTATGATCACCCTTCAACTAAATTATTTCATTCGTGTCAAACCGTTTTTCCGTATTTAAAAGTATATATTCTGTAACAGAATGTGTTCTGTTTACTTAACTGCCTGCGAGTCAGAACTAAAGTTTGATTGACATCATA
Source organism: Bulinus truncatus (assembly GCA_021962125.1). Taxonomy (NCBI): domain Eukaryota; kingdom Metazoa; phylum Mollusca; class Gastropoda; family Planorbidae; genus Bulinus; species Bulinus truncatus. The sequence continues at coordinate 1,799,606 of JAGDYQ010000068.1, forward strand.
TTTTACACATTTCTATGACCAACAGGAATAATAATTTCAGCAACTTGAACAAGAATATGATTTTTTACAACTTTTAGTATATGACAAGAATTACCCATATGTACTCAGCCACAGAACTCCATTAAAACCATATGCTATTTTATCAATGCAATCGTTCATCATGGTTTACATATATATAACAATATTAAATTTAATGTACATAAGTGGTATAAGAGATGTAACTATTTTGTCTAATTTGTAAATAGTGAATAAATGATTCACCCTAGATAGCGCTAATAATTCAGAATCAATTTAGTTGTAGTTTATTATGACTCGTTGTCTTGTTACATCTTCATTTGAATTTCACAATTTTTACTAAAGTAAATTAGTGAAGTGCCCTGAATGGCCATCAGAGCAGAAATAGCCATAACATGTGAAGAGATGATAGTGTGGCAAGTACAACACTCAGTCACCTTTACTCCCCTAATAGATAGCTATTTAAAGTTGGATGGGTTTGGAATTTGTTCAACAAACTTTCACCTGAACTTGTAAAAACTCGATAGCATATCTAAGTGCTCTACACCAGTGGTGTCCAACCCTGATCTTGCCACAGACAAATCCAATGTTTGGTAATTTAACCGCGGCCCACTGAAGGGGGCGGGGGGTGATGATTATTTCTCGTCCTTGGAAAGTCGCATTCACGAGAGAAGTAAATTAAAGGAAATAATTTAATTTTTCTTGGGCGGCCCACCACTCATTTATTTATTTATCTGCCCTGCATCTTACTTTAGCTCATCACTAATCTGCTTTTTGTTTTTATATAGTATTTGGGATGGCTTGGTTTTAAGACATTTTGTGACTTTCATCCGTTTAACACAAATTATAGAATTAAGGTGACCTTGTAAAAGTTGGTTTTATTAATAACTAATGTTTTGAAATATTTCAAACCTTTCAATCTTTATTAATGGTCAAATAAGAGACTAAAACATCTGTAATACGATATAACTATCAGAGTTGTTTATTAGGCCACTGTTAAGAAGGGTTTCTTTTTTACATAACAAACACACTACAGTTTTATTTGATCTATTATTATTTAGCACACATTTTCATAACAATCTTGTTAAACAAAATGTGTTTACTGGTTTTTAAAAAAAAATGATTAGTGCCAAATATTGCAAGTGATGACCATGGCTACCCCTAGGATCCCAAATTTTACCTTTGCATGGAGCTCCCAAAAACCCAATAACAGCTTTGCATCCAGTAGAATAGCCCACCATTTTAATTTATTTTCATAAAAGGTGTTGAAGCACACTTACATTTGGTTGTCTGACCCAGGGCTACTCATTTTCTATTAGTTAGTGTAAATGCCCATTATCCAACTATTGGTCTCTTGCAAAACATCTTAATCATTATATAATTGACCATTCCAGACCTGGACTGGAATTTCAGCTATGTGACCATGGATATAAGGCTTGAACAGGCTGTTTGTTTAATGCATTTACCTTTACCCCCCCCCCCCCCCCCCCCCCCCAAAAAAACATTTTTTTTTAAAAACACTAATTTTTTTTTTCACACCATCTTCCCACCCCCTCCCCACCCCAAAAAACCCCCCCCTGTGGGACCAACTACCATACACATTTATTCTTTTTAATAATAATATTATTCTATCAATCTTCAACATAGTTCTTTTATTTTTCATTTAGGATTCAGAAAGTTAAGAATTCTCAAAAATGGATTTTATGGAAAATGAAGCTGAGGAGTCAAATCCAAGCTCAGCAGAGGAAGAGCTATCTGACGGAGAACTTAGACCTCAGATAAAGAAGGAGAAAGAAAGAAAGAAATGCACAATTCAAATCTCTGACGATGAAGAGGAAGATGAAGAAGAAGGTTAACTTTTTAAGTTTTTTAATGTATACAACATCCATATATTATCTATTACTGTAAAGTCACGCTGATACTAAAGTTACCTGATAGTCACTTTGGTACTCAATATTAGCCAGTAAATTTTCACTTAAGTTTAACCATTGCATATTCTATTAAAATTAAGCATTTAATATAAACTTTTCTTGGAATTAACTTCATGAAGATCCAGAGGCTATTGCGGAAGAGATGAAAGATTTCATCAATGAAGATGTGGAAGAGGAAGAAGACACTGCCGATGTCAGCAAGGAAGATAAAAAAAACAGAAAGGGGGATTCTGATGAAGATGACCAATTAGATGATGTTGACTATGATCTGATTGATGACAACCTGGAAATCAAGGTTAACAGGAAGGTATAAAATATTGGCTTATTGTGTTAACTTAATATTTGGCATTATATTTTTGGTTCAAGCAATAATCATGTACAGTGAAATCTCGTTATTAGGAATGCCAGTGTAACGAATTATTCAGTACAGCGAATTTTTTTTTCGCCCCTTCCCCTTGGCTTATATAACATCTGTTAAAAAGTGTAGTTGTAACGCATTTCTTTTTTCAGTATAGCGAAAAAAATAGTCGTTTTGCCGGAAAAAATAGCCGTGTTGCCGATATTTAATTTTATCCTCTTACCAAAAAAAAAAATTCGGCAAATTTCTAAATTTCAAATCAAAGTAGAGAGTGGACGTGAGAAGTAACGAAGTCCACTATATCTTTTATTATTCTAGCAGTTAGTCTGAGCATAATTTTAGTAGTAAAAGACAGCAGTAGAGATATATATAAAAGGCGTTTAGAGACTATTGGATTATGTGATGTTATGAACTTTTGATGTAAAGATTTGATGTTGTAAGATAAACACTAAGATTAAAGAAGGAAAATACAAAGCCTGCATTTGACTCTTCTGTTGTTTGGTGTTTGTACATCGTGATTGTAACCAAAAGTAAATACCAGCACGCAACAGTGATACTCTTCAATTCAGTTCCTTCTCTGTCTATCAAAAACTAAGTTTCAGGGTTGTTTTTTTGGATACTGACTTAATGTAATCAGCTCCCTCCCTGAATTCCAATGATTTTGTTTCATTTATGCAGAGTAGTTCAAATGCGTGTCATTCATTGAAAGAGGTGTTTGAGCCGAGTGAGTTGGAGAGGGGACATTTCACTGATGCTTACAATGCAATCAGACTTGCAGATTTTCCAGACGGATTTCAGGTACTGTACTTTTTTTTTCTAGGCTGCCAACTTTAGTTGTTTTGTGTGTCTTTCCCTCCTCTCTCTTCCCTTGCCCCCCCCCCCAGATTGATTATTTTATCTGATTTATTGTGTAGTCTAACTATTTGCTTTTATCAGTATATTATTGATTTTTTATTTTGTTGTCTAACTCAGTTAAGACGCATCCCAGTGAAAGAGGCTGATGATGCAGAGCTGGAAGAGGAAGCAGACTGGATTTATAAACAGGCCTTTGCAACCCTTTGCATATCTCAGCAGGTAAGTTCAAATTTTTTCAATGAGCTAGTCATTGGTTAGATTATATTTTTGTCTCTGATCCCACTTTTAAGCGTTTTATTGAATTTTTAAGTGTTCATTGTGATCATGATATATTTAAATCCCAGACATTTTTGGATAATGACCATTTGGGGGCAGCAAACAACTTCAATCGCAGGACACCTAATGCTATGACCAGTAAAATCAAGCAAGCCCTCGGCTTCATGAGGAACCATCGACAAGAGGTATCTTTTGCTTTACTCTATCTGTAATAACAAAAATAATTTAGCCTACATCTCGTTATTGTTTTGTTCTATCTTTTATAACATTTTTCAGATTTGATAGTTTATTGTCTATACTTACATGCACAATAATTTGATAATTGTGAGGAAATTAACTTTTTTCCCAGGTTCCTTTTATTGCCTTCTATCGCAAGGAGTATGTAGAGCCTGAGCTGAACTTTAATGATCTGTGGAAAGTTTACCACTGGGATGAGAAGGTGACATGAGTTTTATCGAAATAAATGGGTTTTAAAAACAATTAAAATTATGACAGAACCATAATATTTGCTTAAAATACAATATAATAATTTTTATTTACATTCACAGCTGTGTATATTTACCTTGTGGATGTTAGTTGCAGTTGATTCCTTGTTAATTTTTATATGAATTATTGAATAGTGGTATTTTAAATGCCTTTTCGCAGTGGATGCAGTTGTGTACCAGACGGTCAAATTTGACAAGATTATTTGAAAAGATGAAAGAACACCTTTACAAAAGATATTCTGACCCAGACAAACCAGTGGTTCTGTTCAGGCCAATCACTGATGAGGAAATTGAAAGGTAACCATTTCCATACGGAAACTATGAACAGTTGTTTTGCAATGAAATTAAACTCTGCTACAAAGGGTGGAGATTTAGTTGAACAGTTGCTTAAAAAATTGCTTATGGAGGTAATAATCCTAAAATTGAACTGTTCTCATTTCTTTCCCACTCCCCCCCCCCCCCCCAGCAATTTATATTTTAAATGGATTTCTTTTAACGATTAAATATGTTGTTGTTTTTTTTGTAGAGTAAAAAATGTTCAGACACCAGAAGAGTTAAGGGACGTGTACCAAAACTTTCTGTTTTACTACGGTCATGAGATTCCTAACATGAGAAACAGTGAACAGAGTCGTCCCAGAGAGGAAGGTGAGGCAGACTCCGAGCCCAAGCCTAAAGGAAGCTCAATGAAGCAGGCCCAGCGCCAGAGTGGATACTCTGTTTGTCTTGCTGCAAAATTGAGTATGTTGAAGTAACTTATGCTAATCACAACATGGATTCAATGCATTATCTAGAAATGTTTTGTGACTGCAGTCTTTATTATATGAATGATTAATTAAAATAATTAAAATAAATATTATTGAATTGATTATTTACTATACTTTTATTAATTTTCAGTGCCAAACTCACGTAACATGTACTCATTGAGCTCAAACTTATCTGATATAGGTAAAGTATTGACACATTTTAACATATTTCTTTACATGTACCCTGCACCCTGTACCCTGTATTTGGATTATTGCACTAACTGTATAAGATTTTTTTTTTTTAGTGTGTCCAATTTAGAAAATAAGGTAATTCTGATTTCTTTTTTTTTTTAACCATCTGTACAGGCAAGGTCACTAATGAGTTGCAGAGGATGAAAGCTGGTATGTTGTTCTTTTTGCTATGTGCCTGTTTAAATTCTCCTTATAAACATAACCATTTCAAGCAATTTGATGTTTTTTCTTTATTACTGTATATTTTCATTGAAATGATGGTAGTACCAATATTAGAATAATGCCTTCATCTCCTAATATATGTGCTTGGCATATTGCCTTGCACATTCTTTACCCTCCCCTGCTGAAAAACATAATAAAATAGTGTAAATTGTATTATTGAGTCCATTTGTCTTTTGTGTCATTCTTATAAAAGTTACAACAGTATGTTAGGTAAATGAGCGTGTGACTTTAAATATACAATAACTAATGAAAACATTTATGGAACCAATTGTGAAAATAAACAAAATAATTATTTAGTTAGAAAATCTAAAATAATTATTTAGTTTAACCTTAGTTTTTAACTTTTTTTTCTTTTCCAGATTTTTATCATCTCTATTTGAAAAAAACACCCGGTACATGCAGCAAACATCTAAAGCTTCTAGAATGCACAAAATGTCCTAAGCATTCTGGTTATATTAGTTTGGAATCTTTAAATGTTGAATGTCTACCAACTGGTTATCATTATGTTGACCTGATGTACCTCATCAAATCTTTGTTTGAATTAACAGTAATGGTTGAAGTGGAGTCTAAAAGCAGCATGGACAAGGAAGATAATTTCTTTTGGCAAGGTTCAGGCAAAGTTGAAAAAATTGATTTATTTAATGGAACCCCTTGCAAATGTACTCTTTGCATCACTTCAAATTCACCTAGTCATATCTGGGGAGAGATAACAATCGCTACATCAACCACTTTAACATCTTTTTTTTCTGAGGCTAATCGTTGTTCATCATACTTCTTTTATGACAACTACTACGACTTAGACAATGTCAAATGTCTTGTTGCCAATCGCGTAACAAGACGTAACACAATGATTAAAACCAGCAAATTTGTTTGCATCACATGTGATCTCACTTTGCTGAGAAGATTGGACGCAGCAATCAAGCAGTTTGATGAAGCGTACAACAAGTGTGTAACTATTCCAGAGGAAAATGACAAATTGGTAATGGTGGTTGCTCATCCACATGCATGTATTAAACATGTTACATTCAGCAGATGTCCCATAGTAGACAATATTTACAATGAAATACCATGCCCTGGCTTATCTGGAGCTTACATTCTTTCCCTCAAGGGTCCAAATGATTTTGAAACTTACTACAAAAGTGAAAAGAACAAGGCTGTGACTTCTTTTGGGAGTTTTGGGGGTGTTGTCTACTTTAAAAATTTATATTTTCAGATCTAATTTTAATTTAAGTGCTTTTTTTTTTAGTTATAAAAAAATAGTTGTTTCCTTACAAAAAAATTTATCTCTAATTAATGAATCACAAAATGATGTAAAACTGAGATTATTTTTAAGAGGATTGATACATAGGTTATCTGTGTTTCAGTTTATGTATTATTATTCTGTTCAGAGGTTCACGACATTTGTGTCAAGACACATTAACTTATTAACATTAACTTATTAATGTTTACAATAATGCTTTTCATTTTACAAGTTTTAATTTATTAAATTAAATTGTATAACCTTATGTTTTGTTTACAAAAATATCACAATTAAAAAAAAACCTTGATCTGTTTGTTTTTTAATAAAATGTATTAAAAAAGTAAAGGCAATTTTTTTTGTTACACATTTTTGAGTAAGGACTACATTAAGGTTAATTAACTATGGTATTGACAAAATAAAAAAAAATATTGAAAAGATCTTACAAGTAATAAAAAAAAAGCATTTAAGTTTGTAAAAGCATAAAACCAACCCAATGCACTAGGTTGCTGTTATGTTAAAATCAAAAAAGTCTAATAAAAAAATATTAATATTACAAAATCATTTTAAATGGAGTCAAAAATATCTTCCAGACCAAAGAAAAATCTGAGTGTTTACTTTGAAAGTATCATAAAAGTAAAGTTTCTCTTATAAATCCTATACTCCACTCCTATAGACCAATAGGGTCAGATGAAGTAGAGTTGAACTGTTTTTGTAGCCACTGGTATTCTGTACTAAATAGAGGCTTTTTAATATGTATTTTATTTCTGTCACTTTATAAAGTATCATTTTTATACTCCATAAATCTGATAAATTATTTTTCCTGTTAGGCATGAGTTATGAAAGCCAGAAATTAAAGGAAATCACATGTCAAACACTAAAATTGCAGTAAAAATAAAAGTTGTAATTAAATTAAAGGAAATTCACAGTAAAATCTGAAGATGGATAGAAATAAATAAAAATAGTTCGTCTGGTACATCATTAACAAACAACTTTTAAAATATAGTCAAATGTGGGATGTTATTCCATAAATCCTTTTACATAGAGCCATACATCAGCAAACAAAGTTATTCAGTAATATTCCTTAATTGTACTTGTCACTGCTGTTGCCCTGCAATTGTAGCTGTTTGATGCCTGCAAAGGCTCCTTGCTCAAAAATGTCTGGAATTTAAAATCAGGTAAATCATGTTCTAATTGAATTATATGAAATCTAAAGCATGGTCATTCAACTCGAAAAAAGGCAAGCAGTAGCATAACTAAAAAGGGGCAGAGGGGAACAGTCTGCACTCAACGGCACATACCACAGCAAGGGATGGCATTTTCAACAAGTTAGAATATTTTAGCAAAGAAATGGGGTTGCATTTTTTACAATCTGGCTTGGCATATTAATGCTAGTTACATTAATGGAAGCTAATAAGTTGTGCCAATTAAGCTCTATTCTGAAAAATAGATAGAAAATACCTGCTGAGATATGCAAGGGGTTGCAAAGGCCTGTTAGTAAATCCAGTCTGCTTCAAGCTCTGCATCATCAGCTTCCTTTACTGGTATGCCTCTTAAAACTAGAAAATTAAAAAAAATTTCATGTAAGAAATCAACCAACAAGTAACACATTAAAAAAAATTCATGTAAGAAATCAACCAACAAGTGACACATTAAAAAAAACTTCATGTAAGAAATCAACCAACAAGTGACACATTAAAAAAAATTCATGTAAGAAATCAACCAAGTGACACATTAAAAAACAAGCAATTAAGCCTGTTCCATTCTGGACACAGGACGTGTTAGCGCATTTTCATGCTATGTATCAGTACGTTTGTTAGCTTTCAGTAAATATTTGTAAATTTTGGAAATGTTTATAAATTCAATTGTGTAATGCATATATCTGAAAAAAAAATATTAAAAGGACAAGTAAGTCATCTTGAATAACTGTTACAAAAATAAATAATGATTACGCCCCTTAAATCTAACTACAAGTGGTTTGTGGTTACTGAAATAGGACTCATAATTGAAAACATTCGAAATTGTAGTCATTTAATCGTCCGAAAACTCCGTCAATTGTTGCATAGCTCTGATACTTTCAATTAAACTCAGACCACAAGCTTACTATTTCATTTGATGAGTTTCTTAATAAATCTTGGTGAAACTACGTGCTGCAGTATTTCGCACCAAATGAATGGGTTATTGAACGTACAAGGTGTAGAATGGGGCCATATATATAATATATAAGCCCCTTAGGATCCCTGAAGCCTGGCCCTCAGAGGTTCTATTGCAAAATGAACTTTTGATATACACATGGCAGGCCAAGACCTACAAAATGATATATACATCATGGGTCTAGGACTTATGATTGCTGAGATATAGGGCCCTCCATTATTAATATAGCTTATATAGTAAAAAACGGTACTTTATAAGGCCCTTTTTACGGCCCTGAGAGGTCAGATCGCGAAATGGAAAAAAGTGATTTCTTGGCAGGCCAAGACCTACAAAATGATATATACATCATGGGTCTAGGACTTATGGTTGTTGAGATCTAGGGTGATGACGGACAGACAGACAGACAAAACGGGGACAATAGAGCATTTTTTTCGAAAATGCTCTAAAAATTCAACAATAGTATTAACCAGATTGTATTTTACTGATATAGTGTAAAGATTTTCACCTTTAAAGATTTCAAATAAAGCAAAAAAAAAACTGTCAACAGAATGGTTGATTTCATGCTAAATCTTGAAGAGTGAATGTTGGGGCAAAATTAAAAATCTGACAAACACAGCTGAAAAACTATAAAAATGTGAAACACCTGAAACCTCTCAGGAAAATCTGCAAGTCTGATAGCATTGTCTGCGTCATTGAAATGTCCCCTCTCCAACTCACTCGGCTCAAACACCTGTTCGATTAATGATTTTTTTTTTTAATTAGAGTAAACAACTCTGCATAAATAAATCAAAGCATCACAAATCTGGGAGCTATTTACCATGAGAGTATGAATCCACAAAAAAATCACCTAAAATTTTGTACGCTACAAAAGAAACTTTATTGAAGATTATCACTTACATCAAAAATGCTTTTTTTTACAGCTTTCTTTATGCCAACTGTCTTTTTTCTAGGTTCTCCATCTTCTTCCTCTTCTTCATTCTGTTTGACAGTTCAAACATATTAAAAATATAATAATAAATTATATAACAGGATTTTCAATATTGCTAGTAACACAACTGTTCTGCAGTAAGTAACACTACTATTCTGCAGTTAGTAACACAATTGTTCTGCAGACTCATATGGAGTTTTAGCAGCATATCTATTTAGAATAATAAAATTTATCATCATGTTTATTTGTTTGACAAAATAATGAATGAACATGCCTCATGATCTTCATCAAAATAATCTTCATCCTCATCATATTTTTCAAAATCTCTTAGGCCCCCTGCAGCGCTCTGTGTGCATCAGATGAACAGAAAAAAGGAAATAATTAACTTTATCAGGGAAGAAATGGGGCTTAATGCTGGTAGATTTATCTCTTCTTGTTTCACCATTTCAGCCCTTATGTGTGATGGAATGTCTCTGCTTAAAGGTCTTGCGATGGGTCTTGGGGAAGAAATTGAAAAGCAGAATGATCAGCTGGATAGAATCAACACCAAGGTTGATTCTACGGATTTCCTGCTATCTCACCGGAATACTCAGATGAGAAGAATACTGAAGAATTGATCTGAAACTTTATTGGGCTTATCTCATTATACAAGTCTTTGTGGAATCGAAGCATCATCAATATCATCACGCCGTCACATCATACTTGGATATTATACTACAAACAGATTTTCCCAAAAACTTCTGGGTTTTTTTTTAGTAATTTATTTGTTTTTATTTATTGCCAGCAGTCTAAAATTCATTCAGAAACATATGTGTTTGTATTACTTGCAAAATGTGTTTAAAGGGAAATATATGTAACGTGCAGTGTTAAACTGCAAGGATAACATTCAAGTAATTCTTAATGAACTATAGAAAATGGATACAATAATGTTAATTAATAGTCTCCAAAAATTTTTTTTGCAATACATTGTGTGCATATTGCTGAATTACTTTAAGAAAAATGGTAGCTGTGTTTGATCATGTTTAAAATTGCAATAAATATTAAGCAATGAAACTTGTCAAGTCTTAATAGTGAATGTTTGTTTTAGTTTCCAGTTTTGTGCATTTACTTGGTTTAATTCCCTAAGTAATTCGTCATGTACAAGAAAAAAAAAAGTTGTTTTTCAAGAAAATGTGATTAAACATAAAAAAAATGTGTAACAAATGAAAATCCTTTTTATATCATCTGTTAAATGTTCAATCCAGACAGATTTCACTTTGAAAAAAAATAAGCCTGGTGCTTTAACGAAAATTGCCTGTGACAACTTAAAAAGTTTAAAAATGAAGAATTTGTTCAAGCAGTAGTTGAACATGTACATGTATTTATAGAAAATTCATTTGAGAAAATGTTTTCTTATAAAAAATCCTTTTTTATTTTTTTCAAATTATCGAAAGCATTCTTTAAAGTGTTTGATAACCAAGGAATTAAGGCATGTCACTTAGAAAATTTGCTCAGAATCACATTTCACCAACAAATGTGACCTAAATTCTTTTAAGCCCTGATTTCTTATAAAAAATCTTACTAGGCGAGGTTAGCTTGATAATAAGTAAATGTTTAAAAATTGAAGTAGAAGCAACACTTAAGCTTTTTCACCTGCTTGCTCATGTACCCTTGAGTGTTATTTTTTTAATGTACCACATTTTAAATAATATGAGTTTTCTTTCAGCTTAATTTGGTTAAAAATTACTATTTACTTTTTTTAGTTTTTTTTTTTTACACAAATGAGATCAAACAGTTTAGCTGTTATTGCCATCTGTAGAATTGAACCAGTTTCTACTGTCAAACTTATGCACTGATAATAAGTTTGGGTTTTCATACTCCTCTAAATGGCATAAACCACAACAAAGATTTATTTCAGAAGTTTTCAAAGCACAGATTTTGACTTCATTTCTCTGAAAGTAACATATCCACCTCTATGAGGAACTTGACAAGTTGGATACCTTATTTTTGTATTACCGGCTGCCATCTGTTTTAGTGAATACTTAACTAGCTAAGAGTAGATTGCACCAGTATGAGGCCACTTACTGCCATTGGCCCTATTGGGAGCAGTCTTTTGGCTCTTAAGGGTGGTCCCGATTGCTTTGTATCCTTACAAACTTTAGTGTTGTGCCTAAGCTCTGAAAGAGACACATTTAAATCATAAAATAAGTAATTGTGGCTTAATGCTGCGATTTGAGCTGCTTTACATCTAATTTATATTATTTTATAAAAAGACTTCATCCATCTGCTCTTGGTCCAGCTTTTCTGTCAAATTTAAGAACCCAATGTGGCCCGCAGATTGAATCATTTGCCCACCCTTGACCTGGAACATATCTCTGGCTGCCTGGCTGTTATAATAATTGACAATGATTAGCATCGTAAAATAACCTTGATTTTTTTTTTTTTTGAAAATCATACAATGTATTATTTTTTTTAAGTGAAAAGTTTTTTTTTAAACATGGAAGTTTTTATATTTATTTTGTCAATATTTTTTTTTTCATTTTGATTAAAAAAAATCTCTTTAAAGAAATGAAAAAAATACTTTAACATGTATTGATATAAAATGATATGCCAAATATTTTTAAGGGGTAACAACATATTTCACAATTACCAGAATTAATTTTTTTAATCAATTTCATATAATGAGTTGGTTAAATTTTTAATTCTACTCCTTTGCTGAAATAACATTTCATCTTTTTACCCCCTTTGTCCTTTTTTTTATGCATATCTCTAGAGTTGTCATTATCCTTAGAAAATTTTTTAATTTCCTTTGGGTATAACTATTCCAGTAGAATATTGCATTTTTTTATTGATAGATGAGGAAGTGGTATGTAAAATACATCAATTTTCTAATCATTAAAAAAAAATATGCACAGAAGCATTCATTTTGAAATTTGTGCATAAACTTGTGAAATTAGAAAACAATGAACAACAAGTACAATTAAAATAAAATTACAAACAAATGAAACAAATCATTGTATTGAAACTAATATTTAAATAGTTATATGTATTTTTATTTTTTAAAGTGAACTATTCTTTGTTTATTTCCGTACAACTTTATCTGCATGTGAAGGGGGGATAATTCTGGGTCACTTTAACTTTTTAAAAGGATACGTTGATCCCCCTGAAATTTATTAACCTCAAAGCAACAAAACTTCCCGTGTTAAGACTCCATAGTCAGACGTATCGGCACAACAACTGCTATCGGCACAACAACTGCTATCCATCCAATTAAGAGTTTCCTTCGTGGTGTTGTCCCCCACGTCCATGCCAATAAAATCCTTTTGGAGTTTCAGTATTGAAAGAGAAAATTATTACGAAAAATCCAACTTATTGTTGTCATTGATCTAAGTAATGTTTTCCTTTGCCTTTTTTTTTTTTTCTTTTCTGAAGCTCACTGAGAGTTTGTGCTACTATTGCATCTTTTAAAAAACAACTAATGTACCATCGTCTTTTGTATGACAGGATGAATTGCCTCAACACTTGATATATAACTTTCTTGCCCGCCCCCCCCCCCCCCCCCTCCATCCGTTCCTTTTTTTTTTTCGAGGTCATTTGATGACTTAGTTTGTTTTTTCAATATAAAAGCTGACACCTTTTGTCTGCACAAAAGATGTCTGGTTCACACTCCGTGGGTCTACCATGAGCAGCTCGCAGTTGGCAGACGTTGTATCCCAGTGGAGCGCGTTGCACGCCCATGGCTCCGTGTGCTCTTTGCACCGTACGGCACACCCGATAAGGCTTCTAGCCGTAACCTTCTCTGACTTCATTGGCGGTGCCTGGATCCGAGATTCCTTGTTCGCCGTGAAATATGACATGAGGCTCCTGGTCTCGGACACGATCACTTCCATCTCGCAGAACTTCAAATAACCGTTGTTATTATGACTGTGAAAATGGATCGCAGTTATTTTAGTACATTGTTTATCTGTTCTGTTGTCAGATGTCAGTTCTAGTGCATCGTCTGTTCTAACGCATCGAGTCACCTCAAGTACATCGTCTACCAGTTCTGTTTGTCAAATGTACGCTTAAATACATCGTCTACCAGTTCTGTTGACAGATGTATGCTTTAATACATCGTCTACCATTTCTGTTGTCAGATGTATTCTTTAATACATCTTCTATCAGTTCTGTTGTCAAATGTATGCTTTAATACATCATCTATAAGTACTGTTGTCAGATGTCAGCTCTAGTACATCGTCTATCAGTTCTATTGTCACATGTATGCGGTTCTAGTAATCCGTATAACAGTTCTAGACTAGAACTAGTGTCACGTGTCAGTTAAAGCGTCACATGTCAGTTCCAGTTCTAATACCTGTATATACGGACATACCGGCCCTTCACAACAGTTATGCACGTGAGTCTGCTTCCATTCAGCGGGCCGTAGTGAGATAGACATGTACTGTTGTTGGAGATTGGGTAAAGGTTGGGATCCTTGTCGTAAACGTCAATGAAGAAATCAGTTAGCACTGGAGGTATGTCATCACTGTAACAGAGGATGATTAATGTGTATGGTTAACGTATGTGTTGTGGAGATGGTTAACGTGTGTGTTGTGGAGATGGTTAACGTGTGTGTTGTGGAGATGGTTAACGTATGTGTTGTGGAGATAGTTAACGTGTGTGTTGTGGAGATGGTTAACGTGTGTGTTGTGGAGATGGTTAACGATTGTGTTGTGGAGATGGTTAACGTGTGTGTTGTAGAGATGGTTAACGTGTGTGTTGTGGAGATGGTTAACGTGTGTTGTGGAGATGGTTAATTTCTGTGTTGTGGAGATGGTTAACGTGTGTGTTGTGGAGATGGTTAACGTGTGTGTTGTGGAGATGGTTAATTTCTGTGTTGTGGAGATTTTTAACGTGTGTGTTATTGAGATTGTTAACGTAAATGTTGTTTACGTGTTTTATAGCAGTGTTCCCCAAGCTTTTTTTCCCCGCTGATCGGTCAACGTTTGATAATTTCATAACGACCCCCGGGGGGGGGGATTGATTATTTATATCTTAGATTGTTTTGATGTACAATGCCGTTCACATCCGTTCAGCTCTCGGTTAATCTCTCGTCCATGGAAAGTCGCATAATCCAGACATAAATGCATCACAGTAAATATAAAGATAATATTTTGATGTTTTTTAGGCAGCCCTGTACCATTTGATCCACGGATTGTGAGGACCAGGGCTCGATTTACCGCCCGGGATGGGAACTGTCGTTCCCGGCTCTGCTTTAGCTAATATACTCCTGCCGAGGAGGAAACCATAGACATTTACCCCCGGCACTGTTTTTTTTTCTTAAATCGAGCACTGTTGGGGACCACTGTTTTAAAGAACAAATGAAGCTAAAAGACTTATGTTGTTGTTTTTTTTAAATATGTTATTATGCAGGGCTGTTCTTGTAAATAGGGTAAACTATTCCACCAGCAAGGGCATACACAGTCAAATGACCTCCCCCCCACCGCTTAATTTCCAGTAAAGATTCCAATAAAATTTAAAGATACAAAGGTCCCGGTAGGTTACTCTGCCCGTAACCTACACCATGGCGATCGGGCCAACAACCGTTGAGCCCCGAACTCGGGGTGGGGTGGGGGGGGGTTCATCAATTTGCGAAAGGGTCATAGTTAATGCCATACATTGAAGTGTATATATATATATATATATATATATATATATATATATATATATATATATACTAGTAAATAGAGGCCCGGTACCCGGACCGGCTATTGAGCACGCAGTTGGAGTTGATGGTGATATATATTTGAGCGAGTTAACAATCAGTCTATATACAAAAAAAAATAGCATGTCTTTGTACTTGAAGTGGCCCCAAAGGACAAAAAAAAGATTATTTTAGCCAAACACATTTAAGGGCCACTTAATAATACATCAAATACATTTCATATTTTATATAGTTCATCCCAAAGAAAATAATCCTCATTATGGGCATAGAATCTTAACAAAAACAACTCCCAACTATTTAACTTTGAATCTAACATTCAACTTTACATAATTTGCGCACACTACTCCATATCATTTAAAAATCTTAATTCATTAATATTAATTTGAAGGACTCATTTCCGAGCAGTTCTGCATTTTGTTTTATCACGTTCAACATACAAACGTAACACTGGTTTATTGATTTTTTTAATTCCGTGAACATGTAAAGTAAAACACTCCACCTCTCATCTCTTCTCTTGTAGTTTTTTGGAATTCCCCAGACTATTTTTAGCAGGGATTTACATGGTTGAACGCTCTACGGTTAGGCGATAATATATTAGATATATATATATATATATATATATATATATATATATATATATATATGAATGTATATATGTTGTTGTGGCTGTCTGGTAGAGAAAAGACCATACATCGCAACGACTTATATAGATAGAAGAAACCTACCTGACGGTCAACACAACGGACTCCACCGTGAACTGGCCCTGTAAGTCCACCTGCCACCAAGGCCTGTTTGTGACCCCAGTGCGCACGCACTGGCTGCTGTCGTTCCCCCGGTCTCCGTCGTTGCCCAGCGTGGCCGGGTGGGCAGCGTCGTATTCCGAGATCTGCGTGGCCGGTTTAAACCTGGCTGCGTTCCACGCGGCCCTGGACTCGGCCGAGAATTCCGCGCAGACGACGAAGAAGATGAAGATCGCCGCCAGAAAATGATACCTCGTGTAATCGGACATCTTCGCTAGCGTCATCTCGTTTTATTATTATTATTGTTGTGGACAAAGCTGGCGTCGGAGTGCAGAGGTGTAGGTGGTGTGTTTGAGAGAGAGAGAGAGAGAGAGAGAGAGAGAGAGAGAGAGCGAGCGAGGTGGTACTGGGAAGGGGGAGGGGGTGGATTTAGAGAGGCGATAGATGATAAGTTTATGTAATCAGCTATCGGCAGACTTGTAAGTGGCACACCCTCCTCTAGCCGTTTTTGTGTATCCGTGCGCGCACGTGTGAGTGTTTACGGATTTGCGATAGCGTTAGAAAAGAAAAAGAAACCTGATAAACCATTGTTTCTGTTTTGTTTTTCTGATAATGATTCGAATCATTCTTTTGATTCGAATCATTCATTTGAGGTCACTTCGCAACCCCACCCGCAACTCTGAAAATTAAAAAAAAAAAACTAGAGTTACGATAAACTGCTTTTGTAAATCGAAGCTGGCCTTTTTTTTTTTTTTTTTAAATGTAATTGGCTGAACAGTTATGTTGCTGTCATATGATAATGACCAAATGCAACTGCTCCCATATCAACATTGTACAAATAAGATACACGTCTGGAAATAACAACCACGGCAACTGATCTACATTGTTTTACGTTATATAGTCAATGGTGGCCAAATGCGACCCTTCGTTCAGTTTAGTGCGGCCCTTCGTTCAGTTTAGTGCGGCCCTTCGTTCAGTGCGGCCCTTCGTTCAGTGTGGCCCTTCGTTCAGTTTAGTGTGGCCCTTCGTTCAGTTTAGTGTGGCCCTTCGTTCAGTTTAGTGCGGCTCTTCGTTCAGTTCAGTGTGGCTCTTCATTCAGTTTAGTGCGGCTCTTCGTTCAGTTCAGTGTGGCTCTTCGTTCAATTTAGTGCGGCTCTTCGTTCAGTTCAGTGTGGCCCTTCGTTCAGTTCAGTGTGGCCCTTCGTTCAGTTTAGTGCGGATCTTCGCTCAGTTCAGTGTGGCCCTTCGTTCAGTTCAGTGTGGCCCTTCGTTCAGTTTAGTGCGGATCTTCGCTCAGTTCAGTGCGGCCCTTCGTTCAGTTTAGTGTGACTCTTCATTCAGTTCAGTGTGGCTCTTCGTTCAGTTTAGTGCGGCTCTTCGTTCAGTTCAGTGTGGCTCTTCGTTCAGTTTAGTGTGGCTCTTCGTTCAGTTCAGTGTGGCTCTTCGTTCAATTTAGTGCGGCTCTTCATTCAGTTCAGTGTGGCTCTTCGTTCAATTTAGTGCGGCTCTTCGTTCAGTTCAGTGTGGCCCTTCGTTCAGTTTAGTGTGGCTCTTCATTCAGTTCAGTGTGGCTCTTCGTTCAGTTTAGTGTGGCTCTTCGTTCAGTTCAGTGTGGCTCTTCGTTCAATTTAGTGCGGCTCTTCATTCAGTTCAGTGTGGCTCTTCGTTCAATTTAGTGCGGCTCTTCGTTCAGTTCAGTGTGGCCCTTCGTTCAGTTTAGTGTGGCTCTTCATTCAGTTCAGTGTGGCTCTTCGTTCAGTTTAGTGTGGCTCTTCGTTCAGTTCAGTGTGGCTCTTCGTTCAATTTAGTGCGGCTCTTCGTTCAGTTCAGTGTGGCGTTTTGTTCAGTTCAGTGCGGCCCTTCTTTCAGTTTAGTGCGGCTCTTCGTTCAATTCAGTGCGGTCCTTCGTTCAGTTTAGTGCGTCTCTTCGCTCAGTTCAGTGCGGCCCTTCGTCAGTTCAGTGCAGCTCTTCGTTCAGCCTACTGCGGCCCTTCTTTCCTTTTAATGCAGCCCGTCGTTCAGTTCAGTGCGGCCCTTCGGTCAGTTCAGTGCGGCTCTTCGTTCAGTTTAGTGCGGCTCTTCATTCAGTTTAGTGCGGCCCTTCGTCAGTTCAGTGCGGCCCTTCGTTCAGCCTACTGCGGCCCTTCTTTCCTTTTAATGCAGCCCTTCGTTCAGTTCAGTGCGGCCCTTCGTCAGTTCAGTGCGGTTCTTCGTTCAGCCAACTGCAGCGCTTCATTCAGTTTAGTGCGGCCCTTCGTTCAGTTCAGTGCGGCCCTTCGTTCAGCCTACTGCGGCCCTTCTTTCCTTTTAATGCAGCCCTTCGTTCAGTTCAGTGCGGCCCTTCGGTCAGTTCAGTGCGGCTCTTCGTTCAGCCTACTGCGGCCCTTCGTTCAGTGCGGCCCTTCGTTTAGCCAACTGCGGCCCTTTGCTCATTACAGTGCGTCTCTTCGTTCAGTTTAGGCAGTAGTATAACCGCTTTTGCTACTCTTACATTGTTTGTGTTTTATGCAGTGCTCGATTTACCGCCAGGGATGCCGGGGATATTCCCGGTACTGAGGACTGTAATCCCCGGCTCTGCTTTAGCTGATTTTATCCCTGCCGGGGATGACTTTTATCCCCGGCTCTGTAGAATTTTTTTTTCATCCCCAGCACTAATTTTTTCTTAAGTTTAGCCTAAATTAGTGAATTGATTTTATAGTATTACTACAAATATTAGATGAACAAGCAATTAAGCCTGTTCCATTCTGGACACAGGACGTGTTAGCGCATTTTCATGTTATGTATCAGTACGTATGCTATCTTTCAGTAATTATTTGTAAATTTTGGAAATGTTTATAAATTCAATTGTGTAATGCATATATCTGTAAAAAATTAATTATAAAGACGTTTCTTTATATTTGAAAAAAAATTATGTTCTCTTAAATCTAACTACAAGTGGTTTGTGGTTACTGAAATAGGACTCATAATTGAAAACATTCGAAATTATAGTCATTTAATCGTCCGAAAACTCCGTCAATTGTTGCATAGCTCTGATACTTTCAATTAAACTCAGAGCACAAGCTTACTATTTCATTTGATGAGTTTCTTAATAAATCTTGGTGAAACTACGTGCTGCAGTATTTCGCACCAAATGAATGGGTTATTGAACGTACAAGGTGTAGAATGGGGCCATATATATAATATATAAGCCCCTTAGGAGCCCTGAAGCCCGGCCCTCAGAGGTTCTATTGCAAAATGAACTTTTGATATACACAAGGCAGGCCAAGACCTACAAAATGATATATACATCATGGGTCTAGGACTTATGATTGCTGAGATATAGGGCCCTCCATTATTAATATAGCTTATATAGTAAAAAAACGGTACTTTATAAGGCCCTTTTTACGGCCCTGAGAGGTCAGATCACGAAATGGAAAAAAGTGATTTCTTGGCAGGCCAAGACCTACAAAATGATATGTACATCATGGGTCTAGGACTTATGGCTGTTTAGATATAGGGTGATGACGGACAGACAAAACGGGGACAATAGAGCATTTTTTTTAGAAAATGCTCTAAAAACACTAACAAAATCAGCTGATTTGAACAACGCAACACTATTTCTGCTAAAAACTCTGGAAATAACACTCGTCCGGTTGTTTACGGATAGTAATCCGCGCAGGCTTGCAAGAAAAATTAGCTAAAATCGTTAACCTTTGTTAAAAAACCCATTTTCGCACCAATTAAATTGCTTGTAAACAGTGTAGGTATAATAAGTTTTCAAGACTGATTCACAACTATAAAGCTATCCTCTAACCAAAGCGAATTTCGCGTATCTAGGTAGCTCGCGAAATTCGCCCCTCTTTCGCGGCAATGTATTTATATGGAGATGCTCAAACCACGTAGAAGTTCCGCGGCGGTGCAGAGAAATTTCGCGGCATCGCTTCTTTCAGAGTTTTTTCGCGTTTCGCGAGTGTAAACAATCCAAAATGGCTGCCTAGAAACATCGACTCAAATGAAAATCATGGTTAAAATTGATATAAATGTCTTAAAATTAACAAATAAGACTTACATTTATATATAGCAACTTGAATTATATCAGATTATGCCAAAAAGTAAGTGTTTTTTTCACTTTTTACTTGTAAAATACCATAACTGTAGAAAATATATCATAAGAAGAAAATGTCTGCCGACGTCTTCAAATAAACAAAAAGAAAATTTAAAAAATCATTATATCCGGTCGGCTGACGCCTACGTTCGCTTCGCTTAGGTGTAGCGAGGGTTTTTCGCGCTTTGAAAAATCTCACGTGAGAAATAGCGCAGCGGAACGCTTCGCTTTGATTTGAGGATAGCTTAAGCATAGATATCTATAGCTATAAGTTACTTCAGATGTTATAAAATTAAACCAAACAGTGTAATCTAAAATGATTTTTCTCTAGATAATTCTGATATCAATACGCTGACGCAAGGCGTATCTAGGAAATGGTCCTCGGGAAGGCCAGGGGATAGTAGGCTGTGGAGGGGCATATAGACGTTTTTCTCGGCCTACTAGAAACGCGCCTGCTCTGACAGTCATTCATTGCAATTCATACTGTATCGTTTTCATTTTTAGGCCTCGGGGACTCCAATATTGTTTCAACAAGTTTATACACATATCTGACAAAAATAGTTGAAGAGCGTGGCTGCATTATTGTCGATGTACTAAGTGATGGTAACAGTTTTTTTACGCCATAATTGACCAACTTCAACAATCCAGTTCTTTAAATCCAATATCTACATATAATGCTCGGCAGTAGTGACAAGATGCCTTGACCTTTTTAGAAAACCGTCCACATTGCATTGAAGAATCGTTTCTAATTCGGGCAGATTATAAAGATTTTACAGTGTATTTAGACCGCCAAAGATTAAATGGACATTGGTGTGATGAACCGATTGTGCGAGCCACTGCAGATATTTTGGGAGTAGATATACATATCTGGCATGACTATTGACATACCACAATAGTAAAATGCAACACACGTTCTTTGTTGGGTGTAAAGAAAGTTGTTATTGGGCAAATAACTGAAACTCTTTACATCAGTATCCGACCAAAAAGTTTAGAATGTTTCTCAAATACGTGCAATGAACTCGATAACAATTTTAATGAAACAATTAAGGAAAAAACATACAGGACGAGTTTTTTCCGAAGGGACTATCCCTAGCAAGATTTAAGACATGACAGAAAAGCAGACCATGGCTCCAAGCCACTGCTGATGGAATAGTAATACATGTATGTACTTATTGTATTTAAGTTAAAGATTTATGTTTGCACGACAAGGAACGAGTGCGAATAGAGAAAACATTTGTTGAAGGACTTTCTATACTTGAAATAAATACTAAAAATACAAAATTAAAAAAAAACTCAGTGAAAAAATTACAGAACATGGTAAAAGTACATCACATGGAATTTGTGCAAATATTAAATTAATTGAAGAAAAACGCTTGATTGAAGAAAGTTTATTTAAAAGTGAGAACTTTTAGGAAATTCAGCATCAAAATCAAGTAACAGTTACATCACGTATCTTTCGCACAGCATACACGGTTTGTAAGCGTGATTCTGCATTTAATTCTTAAGGAACTGAATGGCCTGGATGTAGGGAAGTGTCTCTTTTCAGATCATTCATGCAAAAATATTATAGTTTTTGTTGCTAAAAAATGAAAGACACTAAAGAAATGGGTCCTAGACCCATGATGTATATATCATTTTGTAGGTCTTGGCCTGCCAAGAAATGACTTTTTTCCATTTCGCGATCTGACCTCTCAGGGCCGTAAAAGGGGCCTTATAAAGTACCGTTTTTTACTTTATAAGCTATATTAATAATGGACCGCCCTATATCTCAGCAACCATAAGTCCTAGACCCATGGTGTATATATCATTGTGTAGGTCTTGGCCTGCCAAGTGTACATCAAAAGTCCATTTCGCGATTTGACCTGTCAGGGCCAAAATATAAGAGTTTGTTATGTACCGTTTTGCTTATATTTTAAATATAAATAATAAAAGCTAATCAAAGGGGCGTAATCATTATTTATTTTTGTAACAGTTATTCAACATGACTTACTTGTCCTTTTAATATCTTTTTTCAGATATATGCATTACACAATTGAATTTATAAACATTTCCAAAATTTACAAATATTTACTGAAAGATAACAAACGTACTGATACATAACATGAAAATGCGCTAACACGTCCTGTGTCCAGAATGGAACAGGCTTAATTGCATGTTTGTTAAAAATATATTCATTTCTTGTGCTATTAATGTGCAGTTTAAAATTTTCACCGAATTTTCAATGTGTAAGATTTTGTGTAAGATGCAAATCGAAGACCCTATGAAAATAAATTAGTTACTTGTCCATGGTTTGTAAATTGAAGATCCTCAAAAAAAAATGTTGGCATCTCGCAGCCGCTGGGGATGCTGTGGATATACCCGGCACTGAGAATTGTCATCCCCGGCTCTGCTTTAGCTTTTTTCATCCTCGCCGGGGATGACATTTATACCCGGCTCTGCAGAAAATTTTTTTCATCCCTGGCACTGGTTTTTTCTTCAATTGAGCACTGGTTTTATGTAATAAGAATTAACATCGTTGCAGCTGTTGGAAACTTGTTAGTTTAGTTGTTGGCAGGCTTGCAGAGCCGGAGCCGAGGAGCCGGGAGCCGCTACTTTTTGCTGGAGCCGGAGCAGGAGCCGAAAAAATCTGGCGGCTCCACGGCTCCCAAATGCTTTATTTTACAGCAGAATTTTTTTTTTTAGCTTTAAAATTCCAAATTTGTTTGATTGTTTGCCTCCTACAATTTGAAATGTTGTCATTTTTACGAACGCCACAACAGTAACAGCGTTAAAATGATAGCGTGCACGCACATCACCACAAGAAATCTTTAACGGTAAATCGTTTTGTGTTCGTTTTAAATCTTGTTTACCCTCCGAAATTTTTTTAATGGGATGTTATTTTGTTATATATAAAGTTAAAACAGTTTTATTTCATAGAATAATTGTATCAATCATTTAAAATAAATTTTTACTAAGACGACAAATAGGACGCGTCATTTCGTATTATTATTTGACCACGAATCAGGCCCGTAGCGTGTGTGGGGGCCAGGGGGGGCTTAGCCCCCCTTGCGTTTTATTTGGCCCCCTCTGCTTATTTGCTCTACTTAGTAAAATGTATTACCTGCCCCCCCCCCGCTATAGCCTGGCCCCTGCTGTAGAATTTTCACGCTATGGGGCTGCCGCGAATTGGTAATAGACTAAAAACCAAATGGTCGCTTTCTGTATTTAACAATTTTATTACAAACAGAATATCTGAAATAGAGTAGATAAATTTATAAGGCTATGGCTATACGGACCCGGGTCCCAATAAAATCCGAATGTTATTCGGACCCGTGGCAAATATGTACTAAACTTATCTATATTTTAACTTTATTAGACGGAACCCGAAAAAATAATAATACAGAGTCCGCTTAGTGGAACCCTAGACTCTGAGTAAAGATTAAATCATGCAATTCAAACAATTATTAAAAAAACAATTGTAAAGTTTATGTATAGCTAGGCTAAGTGCATATTTGCCACGGGTCCGAATAGCAATCAGACTTTATTGGGACGGGGGTCCGAATAAAAATCGGAGTTTATTGGTACCCGGATTCGAATAGTCACTTCGAATTTATAAATAATAAATATAAATACTGAAATCTTTAAAATATTTTAAATAATGTATCATTTTAGTATTTGATCATTGAAATAATTTTTATTACCTATGAAAATGGCGACTAGTGAAACCTCGGTCGAAAATAATGATATGATTCTGGATGCACTGAAATGGTTTGTTTTTAGTAAAACCGACATGGGTATATTTTTCAAGTTCCTGACTATGGGGCAGCCCCGTAGCGTGAAAATTATACAGCAGGGGCCAGGCATTCTACAACAGGGGCCAGGCAATAGCAGGGGGGCAGGTAATACATTTTACTAAGTAGAACTAATAGGCAGAGGGGGCCAGACAAAACGCAGGGGGCCCCGGCCCCCCCCCGCACGCTACGGGCCTGATATGGGGGTGAACGCGACAAAATTTGCATAACTTTATATCAGCGGCATGTTTGCGTGGCGCAATTACAAAAATTTTTGTCTCGTGTGATACTATCTTAATAGGGAGCCGGAGCCGTCAAATTTGTGGGAGCCGGAGCCGGAAAAAATTTGGCGGCTCCGCAAGCCTGGTTGTTGGTGTTAAGTTTTTTTTTACCACAGCTTCTAATCGTTCTCCTAATCCCGCACCACCAATCCCCTCCCCATCCCCCCTTTATTTTTTTACCTAATCGCCGTGGAACCTTTGTTCAGTCTCCAGTTTGTATCGACCTGGTCGTGTTCTGCACTGCCAACTGCCAGTTGTAGTTTATTTAATAATTTCTTTTGTTCTGACAATGAAATCCGCAAAACTTCATAAAGATATAAATGAGCGCTAGATTTGATGACGCCATCACACCGAGAACAACGTTCCTCACATTGACATCATTAATGCGTTTCATTCAGTTACGGTTTAGAGGCTATCGCACATATTTTTTTTTTTGTTAATAAAATCGCCATCACGCTGTGCACAGAGACTGGGGAATTCGCCCTCTAATAATATATCCTTTATCTCTTACCTAATTTAATTTAGGAAAAGTTAAGACTTTTTCTATTTTTTTTACGTTAAAATACTATTATTACAACGTTTTTATTAACTTCACTACTTGTTTGTCTTTTCGATGTCATTTCTTGTTTGTCTGTCCGAAATTTGGCAATCCAATTTTAGACCACTTTCTGATAATCTATAGCTCCAATACTTTCAATATAGCCCAGAACCCGATGACAATGCAATATTCTTACTATTTCATTATGATTTGATGAGTTTCTTAAGTATTTTTCGAAAACAATGTTTTTATTAACTTCTTGTTTGTCTTTCCGGGATCACTTCTTGTTTGTTCTTTCCGGGGTTACTTCTTGTCTGTCTGTCCGCTGAATTTAGCAATCCAAATAACTCTTCGTATGTATTGACTGAAAAAAAAAACTAACAAGTAGAAGATAAAAATTTAATTATAAAAAAAATATTTCATAAAAAACAACGTTTTTCTTGCGTATTAAAAAGCAGAAAATAATTTCTGAATAAATTGGTCACATGGTAATAGACTTTATAAGAGCTTCTAATTTTTATAAAACGAAAAACGTTGGGCGCATGAACACAAACATCCAGACCTTTCTAACATACTCTAATTTCTGTAAATGAAAACCTGTTTAATATAATCTCACTATATTAATATATTGATTCAATTGACTTAACAAGTATTACATTCTATATCATGAGTTTAGGTTATACAACACTAGAATTAATTATACATACTCATATGCATTTAGTTATAGAAGTATTAATAAATGATCTTTTGGGATCTAATTGTTAACATTGCAATAATTGTGCAATAAACGAATTGAAATATACAATCTCTTAAACAAAATTTACAGCATTGTAAAACAAACATTCACATAATATAAAATTTAAAAAAAAAATACAACAAGAGATATACTTCTGGTGAGACTAAATAATCGCCCCCTTTTTTTTAGTAACTTGGGGCTTCCTTGTGGGGCTACTTCATGACCCCTACCCCCAGTGTAGCTTGCAGTCATTATGTGGACTGTCTGCTGTGTGTGTGTGTGCATTCCATCAATGGCCGTGGATTGTAGTCCAGCAGTTTTAATAAATCCGGCTCCGATTCCGGTTCTGGATTTAAGCCGGATTCCTTTGTTTGAAATTTTGGTGTAAGAAATTTTTTGGCGCAACATATTTTTTAAATATTTAGAGCTATACAATTAAATTCAAACAATAACTTCCGTTCTTTCTTTCCTGCATTTTCAAAAATACAATAACGTCGATCGCTTTTAGTTCTATATGTAAGTAAAAATATATTAAAAAAGGAAGATTTTAATCGTATTTAGTCTAGTAATACCTTACCTTCCGCTAATTTTGTTTCCGTGTTTTCCATAAAATATATTTTTTTTTCTGCAATTTTTTTTTTAATTTAGTGGATTTTGTCACGTTTTGGATAAAATTCCTCGCATATTTAGATAAATAACTTGAAGATAAATTTTTAATTGAACATAAAAGTGATATTGATATAGATTTGAAGTGCATTTTAATTTGCGTTTTAATGGGAAATAGTCACACAATGATTTAAAGGAAAGTATTAATGAAATAGCACGGTTTGGTGATGTCACTATCGGGTGGTGCCACAGTATTTTTTTTTAATTCATTTATTAATAAACATGTTTATTATACTTTCTAAGATATGTTACTCATTTCTTTGTTCGATTGTAATAGAAATCAAGTTAAATTAGGTACAGCTTTATTAAAATATATATATACACACACACACACACACACATATATATATATATATATATATATATATATATATATATATATATATATATATATATTAATCACATAACTATTAGAATAAAAAAGTTATTATACTTTAACTGAAAGATGTCACAGCAAATTGAAAATTGTTAGAAAAACGTACAGTCTGTTGAGAGCATTTGCTTCTCGATTTAATTTTATATGTTAAAAAATATGTAAATGATTAGACCCAGAAAGCATGCGCTGTTGGACCGCTGGATAAATGCTATAGTACACCGACGTCAGGCCACTATAGGACCACCATTACGCCGCTACTCGGATGCCGACATCGGACCGATAGATTACCGATGGTCAAAAATATATCGGTCCATCAGTGGCAGCCTATAGCGGACCGACAAGCTTACCTCTATAGGGCCGCTAGCGGTCCTCTCACGTTTTGCTTGAAGGGTAATGCAGCTAGACCATCAGCTTTTTTTGTATTTATCCAATGAAATTTTTGTCCAGGTCACTCTACACTATCACACACCTGAAATATATAAACATAGATGTAGTATGATGTATAGTGAGTGAATGAATTTCTTAAAATACGCATGTAGTAACGGAGGACTACAAAGTTATGTATCAACAGCATTGGTTGCAGGTTAATTTAGTTAACAGCAACAAAGTATAGTCTGAATACTACATGCCCATGGCTCGTACAGCGCCCCCCCCAATCAGACATTGTGCCTGTTTTTGCGCTCAGCCTGCAGATCCTGATATTCTTCAACAGCAACAAAGTATAATCTGAATACTGCATGCCCATGGCAATTAGTAATTTTTTTTTACACTTATGTCTATGGGTTGAAACTAAAGAAGTATGGTCATATAACTAGTAAAAGAACAAATGTATTGGAATCGCTTCGATAAGATATATATATATATATATATATATATATATATATATATATATATATATATAAGATATTCAGAATGTAACCCTTTGTTTTTATTTTATTACTTTCAGTTACGGATAGTGACACAGCTCCTGATGTGACTAAACATTTCCAGGATAACTTCAATACCTAAAAGCGCAACCTGCAGCTCCTGATACTCTTCCACTGGCTGGTACAGCCCTCCCCCCCCCCCAACCAGCCAATGTGCCTGTTTTTGCGCTCACCCTGCAGATCCTGATATTCTTCAACTGGCTGGTACAGCCCCCCAACCATAAATTGTGCCTGTTTTTGCGCTCAGCCTGCAGCTCCTGATATTCTTCAATGGCTGGTACAGTCCCCCAACCAGACATTGTGCCTGTTTTTGCGCTCAGCCTGCAGATCCTGATACAGGCTGTTACAACCC
Organism: Bulinus truncatus; assembly: GCA_021962125.1. Lineage (NCBI taxonomy): Eukaryota > Metazoa > Mollusca > Gastropoda > Planorbidae > Bulinus > Bulinus truncatus. The sequence continues at coordinate 1,827,211 of JAGDYQ010000068.1, forward strand.
CAACTTGGCATTGTGCCTGTTGTTGCCCTCAGCGGCATAGTCTGATATCCTTCACTGCTGGTCTGAATGAAAGGCAGAGGTTGCAAAATATGTGGAAGATGTGAATAAAGAACTGGCTGGCATCAATTCAAGCCAAGGTTGTAAAACTCCAGCAGAAAACGTCTTCTGCTCCTTTTCACAATATGAATAGTGAGATAGCTCTGAGAATGTTCGACTCTCAATGTCACAGGTCTTGAAATGCAACTATGGGCTTTAAAAATGGGGAAAATAATATTCCCTCTGAACAAGACTATGGACTCACTTACATCAAAGCTACTACACTTGCAGCAACACATCGTTGAATTTTCTCAACACTTTGGTGCCACGGATAGAAAAGCTGTAACGACTATAGAGGCCAAATATCAGGCTTCTCTGTCAATTAAATTCGCTATGGTTTTTTTTTAGTATAATAGTTTTTTTTTTAATATAAACCAAAAAGATATGGCAATAAAGATTTAAATTAAAGAAATATGAATTAAGTTATTTTGAATATTCATGTTAAAAATCAATCAACCCCATGGCACCCATTCCAAAAACAAATTATATCAGTGTGCTAAAAATAGACAAATATATACATATTAAAATACATTTTCAGTTTACCTACTAGATTGGCTGAAATATGTTGAGTTTGATATAATGCATTTTATTTGAATCATTGGAAAAGTCAGTATTATTTGTGACTTGTCTCTCATTTGTTTTTTCTCTCGGCTATATCGCAGGCATGCGAAAGCATTTTTTTTTCTAAAATGCATGGCTTAACCAAGAGTTATTATGATGATTCTTTATTTTAAACACAAAATCAATCTCTCTGCATTACATGAATTTCTTGTCTGGTTATAAAATGAACATAACTTTTGTTTGTTTTTCGACTTTTTTTTTTATCTGTTCTTATCATAATGGCTGATTACTAAAGACAAATACTTTTCACTATTCGATTATTTCTATCTATAATTATTGTTATGTCTTAATGATGAATCAGTTTCAGTAAGTTCTGTGATCAAGAATTTTAATACAATTATTTTTAACAACTTTCAGTGTTTTTTTTCATCCATGTTCATTGTGGTCTATATGTTATATATATATTTATATAATACAATTACCATCTAATTGTAATAATTTCTATATATTACTGAAGAGGAAAAGTAGATGTAATCACAATGAAAATTTCATCAAATTATCTCTAATGGTTTAAAAGTTATCCATGTTTTAGTTGTAAAATCACAAAATTTCGATCACAAATTTTTTTTTTTAGGTATAATGAATAAATAAGGACTTTAAAAACTTCATAACTTTTCTTAATATTACGATAAATTCATAAACTTGGTGTCTTTTGAAAGCTTGCAGCTAGGACTACATAATGCACACATTTTAAATACAATCAAAGCAATAATAAACATTTTGACATTTTTATCATTCATTTCGAGTGTGCGTTAAATCGAAAGCGGAAAACAAGAATTCAAAAATGGCGTCATAGCCTGAGTCTCGATTCAATTTTTATTTTTGAAATATCTACAGTTTTCAATAGTTTCTGTGCTTTTAATTATAAAATGTAAAAGTCCCTAATATTAAAAATTAATAATTAGAATATAATATCATTCAAATCATTGTAGTTTTTATTACAACAGAGCATTTTAACATCGTCAAACGTAAAACAATAGTAATAATCGAAAATCTCCGACGTCGGCGACGATAAGACCGTGTTTTCGTATCTAATTTCGTAAATTAAGTTCTTTTTAAAAGTCGATATAATATTTTAAAAAAGAAATTCTGCAAATTTCTATACTACTAAAGTTCTCAGCTTTTAAAATATTTATGATTTTAAATAAATACAGCTTTGAATTATTTCTTAATTACAAAATAACAATATAGACCTAAAAAACTAGGTCAAAAGTCAATGAAAACATAACCGAGCAATATTTTTCTAATAGTACATTAAAACTGCTCACTTAATTTGTGCGGCGCTGAGGCTGAAAGGTTATACGACTTGGCCAAGAATCCCTTTTTTTTTGCAGACTCTCTGCGTTCGATTTCTCCCAGAGACATATTTTTTATTGTTTTTTTTTTTCAGAATATATCCTTTTAGTTATTTTAATGAAAAGTAACTAATTAGATCTCTTTGACATTTTTTTAAATTGAAAAAATATATCTTTTAGGATGTTGTAAGAAAAAGAAACAACAACTAATTAGATTTTTAATTATTTATTAACTTAAAAAAAACACAGAGGCGTAACGAGGGTGGGGGTCCAAAATCGAAAGTCCCGCCAGGCCCCAGCTTGAGGGGAGACCCCCAAAATTATTTTTACATTAAATATTAAGTATTACATTAATCTCATGACATGGTATCGAGCGTCAAAATGCAGGGGCCCAAAAGAGGCCAAGCCCCGGGCCCCAAAATCCCTATGTTTGGCACTGGCTTTAGAGTAGTCGATCTCTATGCAAAGGCTTTGCAGGGTACAACATGTTTGTGTGACCTGGTGGCTGAATGGCTAAGCAGCTTAGGTTATTCTTTTTATGCTGACTATCCAGGTACGATACCTCTCCTGGACATTTTTTTTAGAATGTATCCTTTTAGTTGTTTTAATGAAAAGTAACTAATTAGATCTCTTTGACATTTTTTTATTGAAATAATGTTTCCTTTGGGATGTTGTAAGAAAAAGAAACAACTGATTAGGTTTTTAACTATATTTCATAACTTAAAAAAAAACGAAATAATTTTGAAAAAATGTATCAAATCTGAACACAGAGGCGTAACTAGGGTGGAGGGGGGTCCA
>JAGDYQ010000068.1:1830520-1922539 GCA_021962125.1 Bulinus truncatus
AGAAATTATAGAATTATTATAATATCTTTTTTGGAGATAGAATTTCAGATTTTTCATAAACGTAGTCATTTTCCTAAGGGTTTGATTTTTTTGTTAAAATATGTCTTTTGTACACAATAACTTGTTTCGTATTACTTAATATATTTTTTTTCTGATATCACAAGTATTTTTTTAGGTGGTTGAAACTTGAGGATTAATGAGGGGAGATTTATCAAACTAAGTCACCTTTTTTCAATATTAGCACATTTTATATTAATGAAAAATGCTTTAACTTTAAGGTAATTTAACTGATGCAGAGATCAGACATGAACTATGACTAAGATTTTAGTTAATTAAACCCGAGATTCTGTGATGATCCAACTTTTATTGTTTTCTTTCGTTTCATCTCTTTTTTCTTCAAGGTTTTAAAGCAGCATAACCCAGTTCATGACCTAATTGTGGGTTTTTAATATCGTGCTGCCAATCTAGGTTTCTTAACACAATCTAAGAGGAACATTATTAAATATACACTATCCCCTAGTACTTTGTGCTCAAATTATGGGGGCATTAAATATTGAGTATTCCCTTTGTCTTATGCCTAGCATATGGGTCTGTAATTGTCGTGAAACATGGCCGAACCATGTTATCTTTTGCATTTTCAGAAGCTCTTTGTAGTGTAGGAAATCGGAACAGTTTATCGGGAAACCCAGTGCCAATAATAGGCATGCTATATAATCCTTGTACTGTTATAAGGTTGGGTGCCCTTTGGATCCCAAAAAGTTACCTAAGCCCTAAAGGGTCATCATGACAGATGAAGCGTAGGGACTTAATATTTTCTCATTATTAATTATGCTCAAGACATGATAAGGGTTCCCTGCAAGGGAAATGGCCAACATGTTAAAATAAAAATAGACCAATAGCCTTGACTGGAAAAAAAAAACTATGCTCAAAAATGCATTGTTCCCATAAAGCATTAAAAAAAAGATCTAAGACTACAAAGGTATAGTAACCATTGAGACCTATCAAGCCCTTTCTATTTTCTTTTTTTTTTTGCGCTTAATGCATATAATGGGACCCTGAAAATTGAAATTGATTCAGCTGCCATTTTTTTACTCAAAAAAGATAAAAGTTTTTTTTTATAATATAGATTTCATTAACGATATGACTACTTTCTTTTAAATAATTATTCTTAAATAGTAAAATTGCTTCCATATCTCTCTTTAGAAAAACACGTTTTGATGAAGTAAAGATTCTTTGCTATAGATATATATATTAAACATATTTTTTTTTTATTTCACTTAGCTTTTTGACCTTGTACATTTAAAAATTCTGGCATAAAAATTTATGTTCGTTTCCGGCTGTAGATATTCAACAACAGCCTTGATTATTAGGTCGATTAAAACGGAGTACTTTCATACTTTTTTGTCGTCTAAAGCCCTGAGCAAAGCATCAGACATATTTAATATAACACGTGTGTACGGATATTGAATTTTCCTATACATTAACAGGTAATTATACGAATTTATTTGTGCGTTTAGTGCTTAAACATGTTGATTTATTCAGAAAGTTGGAGAGAGTAACATGCTTTGCATGATTGATTGTCATTGATGTCAATCAATTGATGTCCCAGTGGAAACTGCGTTTGCGATTTCTGACAATAAGTAATTAATTTATAATAGTGTAAATAGGACTACAAGTGTCATTATTTTCTAATGATATATATATATATAAAAGTTGCAATTAGTGTATGGGCTATTTTCTCACTGATCACCACTGAGTCACTGACACTTCAGAAATGATAGTCGGACGACGGAAGCTCCTTTATTTTTGTTTATTATTCTACTAGATTTTCTAGTTACCTGAGTAGAGTATTTAATCTCATCGAGATAGTTTGCTAAAGCTCAATAATTTGTGTCCCTAATGTTAAACAGGTCTATTAGTTATGCTTGTAAGGACTGACTACATTAAGGTTAATTAACTGTGGTATTGACAAAATAAAAAAAAATATTGAAAAGCATAAAACTAGCCCAATGCACTAGGTTGCTGTTATGTTAAAATAAAAAAAGTCTAAAAAAAGTATTAATATTACAAAATCATTTTAGTTCTGGTCATTAGCCATCAAAAAGCCATCATTAAACTAATCACCAGGGCTTAGCATTCCTTGGGTAGAGCATGGTGTAACACTTATTATACAAACACTTTTTTTTAAATATCAGAAATGCTTTTTTTTTACCCCTTTTGATAAAAACCCCACCATAATTTGTGTCAGATCTGATGACATTAGACTCATTAGTGAAGAATGGAGTTGACCTCAATAAGTAATGACAGTAACTCATGAGACATGAAATAATTTAGTTCAAGAGTGGTTAATGTCTGTTGTTTTTTTTTTATCAAAGAGCCACAGCATATTTTAAATTATTTTTTAGCTAAATACTAAAAATAGCATTTACAACCTATCTCATTACAGTGCTTACTTACAATAAGATTTTCATCATGCCACTTGGTATACATAATACATTATTAAACTTAAAATTCTATTAATAATTTAAATTAACCTTTTTTGGGTAAGTGAGTTAAGATGACATTTTTTTTCCTATTTTTTCCCCTTTTATCCTGATTTTTTGATTAAACAAATTAAGTGGACAATTTATGAAATTAAAACTCAAGTTATTAATTTAAACAAGTAGTTTATAGTCCCGTTTTTTTGTCAGTCGGTGCTCATGTCCACGAAATATTTATGAATACTGGGACTTATAAAAAAAAATTACACATGGCTTTGGCCATTTACCAATCTACTAATAGTACTAATTTCTACTCAGTGACACTAGTATTGTTGTTGTTTTTTATTTGTAAATATTTTATAAATAGGTCTATATATTAAAGTATTAGTGCAGTAACATTCTATAATTGATATTTGCCCTGGCTAATTAGTTCCTTTTAGAAATATATGTATTGCCCCATGCTCAATATTTTAAACTAATGGATCAGTCAAGTGTTCCGATAATAATTCAAAATTAATAGTTGGTAACTAATGAGAAAAAAAAATCATGTAAAATAATGACATTTTTTTCTTATACCCAATATATATATATTTTGTTTAAAATCCTGTAGTATAACTATTTATTAGTATTATTACTAGTGATACTAGTTGTATAACATTAACCATGATTAGGATAACATTAACCATGATTAACGCCAACAGGGACTATATATATACAACTTCGAGAACGCCATGCAGGACTATTTATGGATTGTGGAATTCCCGATCACGAGCCTGGGAAAAACATACACTATAGTATGCTGGGAGAAGAAGGGAGGGCTATATGTGCTGGGAGACTGCTGGATCACAGCAAGCGTGTTGTTTTAAAGTGGGTCAAGAGAACTCATTCAACCTTGAAGTGTAGCAGACGACAAATTTAATTTCTTATATGACGTTTTTCCGTATTTAAAAGTATATATTCTGTAACAGAATGTGTTCTGTTTACTTAACTGCCTAAAGTTTGATTGACATCATATTTTACACATTTCTATGACCAACAGGAATAATAATTTCAGCAACTTGAATAAGAATATGATTTTTAACAATTTTTATTATATGACAAGAATTACCCATATGTACTCAGCCACAATGTATACCACACAGAACTCCATTAAAACCATATGCTATTTTATCAATGCAATCGTTCATCATGGTTTATATATATATATATTAAATTTAATGTACATTAGTGGTATAAGAGATGTAACTATTTTGTCTAATTTGTAAATATTGAATAAATGATTCACCTAGATAGCGCTAATAATTCAAAATCAATTTAATAGTAGTTTATTATGACTTAACTCATTGCCCTGTTACATCTTCATTTGAATTTCACAATGAATATTACATTTTGCTAAAGTAAATTAGTGAAGTGCCCTGAATTGCCATCAGAGCAGATGAAGTGTCTTTATAGCCATAACATATGAAGAGATAATGTGGCAAGCACAGCACTCATTCACCATTACTTCCATAATAGATGGCTATTTAAAGTTGGATGGGTTTGGAAGTTGTTCAACAAACTTTCACCTGAACTTGTAAAAATTCTATAGCATAGCCAAGTGCTCTACATCAGTGGTGTCCAACCCTGTTCTTGCCACGGACCGATCCAATGTTTGGTAATTTAACCGCGGCCCACTGAAAAGGGGGGGGTGATGATTATTTCTCGTCCTTGGAAAGTCGCAGTCACGAGAGAAATAAATTAAAGGAAATAATTTAATTTTTCTTGGGCGGCCCACCACTCATTTATCTGCCCTGCATGTTACTTTAGCTTATCACTAATCTGCTTTATGTTTTTATATAGTATCTGGGATGGCTTTGTTTTTAGACATTTTGTGACTTTCATCCGTTTAACACAAATAATAGAATTAGAGTGACCTTGTAAAAGTTGGTTTTTATTAATAACAAATGTTTTGAAATATTTCAAGCCTTTCAATCTTTATTAATGGTCAGATTAGAGACTAAAACATCTGTAATACAATATAACTTTCAGAGTCGTTTATTTGGCCACTGTTAAGGAGGGTTTCCTTTTCTTACATAACACACTACAGTTTTGTTTGATCTATTATTATTTAGCACACATTTTCATAACAATCTTGTTAAACAATAGGTGTTTACTGGTTTTAAAAAAAAAATTATTAGTGTCGAATATTGCAAGTGGTGACCATGGCTACCCCAAGGATCCCAAATTTTACCTTTGCATAGAGTTCCCAAAAACCCAGGAACAGCTTGCATCCAGTAGAATAGCCTACCATTTTAATTTATTATCATAAAAGGTGTTGAAAGTGAAAAATTTACTATTTTTTTATAATAGGTATTTCATTTTGATACTCCTCAATAGTCACAACCGCATGGGACAATGGGCTTTGCACTTGTAGGTCTACTCAACTGCTCTTTTTATGTAGTATGTGTTGAAGGCAATTTAATTAACTCGTTATCTCTTGAACATCAAATTTAGGGAATCAATAAATAAATAACGAAGAGCACACATTAAGTTAAAAAGTGTTAACTTCAATAAGATAAATTCACCACTCCCTAGATAAAATATAAATCTACTGTGCCCTATCCTGAGTTGTTCACTCTTGACATCAAACTGCATGTCTCAGCCAGTCTCTTCATTTTTTATACTGCTTTGTTACACACGTTTCTCATGAAGCACACTTACATTTGATTGGCTGACCCTGGGCTACTCTTTTTCTATTAGTTAGTGTATATGCCCATTAGCCAACTATTGGTCTCTTTGCAAAACATCTTTATCATTATATAATTGACCATTCCAGACCTGGACTGGAATTTCAGCTATGTGACCATGGATATAAGGCTTGAACAGGCTGTTTGTTTGCTGCATTTATTCTTTTTAATATTAATATTATTCTATCAATCTTCAACGTAGTTCTTTTATTTTTATTTTAGGATTCTGAAAGTTAAGAATTCTCAAAAATGGATTTTATGGAAAATGAAGCTGAGGAGTCAAATCCAAGCTCAGCAGAGGAAGAGCTGTCTGACGGAGAACTTAGACCTCAGATAAACAAGAAGAAGGAGAAAGAAAGAAAGAAACGCACGATTCAAATCTCTGATGATGAAGAGGAGGATGAAGAAGAAGGTTAACTTTTTAAGTTTTTTAATGTATACATATATTATCTATTACTGTAAAGTCACGCTGATACTAAAAGTTACCTTTGGTACTAAATATTAGCCAGTAAATTTTCACTAAGCTTAACGATTGCATATTCTATTAAAAAATTAAGCATTTAATATAAACCTTTCTTGGAATTAATTTCATGAAGATCCAGAGGCTATTGCGGAAGAGATGAAAGATTTCATCAATGAAGATGTGGAAGAGGAAGAAGACGCTGCCGATGTCAGTGAGGAAGATAAAAAAAAGAGAAAGGGGGATTCTGATGAAGAGGAAGATGACGACCAATTAGATGATGATGACTATGATCTGATTGATGACAACCTGGGAATCAAGGTTAACAGGAAGGTATAAAATATTGCCCTATTGTGTTAACTTAATATTTGGCATTATGTTTTTGGTTTAAGCAACATACATGTGGTTTGTTTTGTTTTTGTAAGGGTTATTCCATTTTTATTTATATAGATTTTAAAAGGAAAAAAAAATTTTTTTCTATCATAACAGAGAAAAAGAAAGAGAATTAAAATGATGTCAGATGACGAGGACAGTGGGAAAGAAGAGGAAGGTCAAGCTGATGATGGTGAGTACTAAAATATATAAGCTGACATACTTAAGTCTCACAAGTGATTTTTTTTTATAATTTTTTTGTTTCATATATTTAAACATTTAAATCTTTAGATGTATATACCAGTTTGTTTCCATATATTTTATATAGAAAAGTCAATTGCCCATAGGCACTTTCAGAAAGTCAAACTTGATGGTATACGAATAATTGTTTAATTGCAGTTGACTTACTGTATGGCTACAGGCTATGTAGCCTCTGTACAGTCTAGACTGGTTAAAAATTACCCATGAAAAATAAGAAATAAATTAGAGTTTTGTTAATAATGTATAGAGTGTCAACAACATTAAGGCATATTGTAATAAATTGTTTTTAAATAAAGCTCTTTTCTTATAATTTGCTCCTCTAAGTCATTAAGTATGTTAGAATATTTAGCAGACTGTTTTAATTTTTTTTAAAATCATAATGTTGTCATATTTGTTCAATCTCAGGTAAACACGCCATTGAAGAGCAGCTGTTTGATGGAACTGAAGAGGAAGGAGGAGATCGTCAAGCTGAGTCTGTGAGAGCCACAGAAGAAACAGAAAATTTACAAGAGTTTGATTCAGAGGAAGAATCTGGTTGGTATTTATTGGTGCATTAAGTGATTTTATTTATAACCATGGGTAGGGATTGAGAGTTCATTGGATTCATTGTTTTTTCGCGGTTTATTAAAAAACTTGCAAGTGGGCTATACTTAAAAACTTGTTTGTTTTAGATGTTGACGACTTCATTGTTGATGAAGAGGGAAACTCAATTAGTAAAGGAAAGAAGAAGAAGAAGCATAAAATACATAGTGATGCGTAAGTTTTTCATTCTCTATAATCACCTAATACCCCCTATTTCTCTATCAAAGTGAAAGTTGTGTGTTTCTAATGTTTTCTGTTTCCCTCGTGAGCAGAGCGCTGCAGGAGGCCCAAGAGATATTTGGTGTCGACTTTGACTTTGCAGATTTTGAAAAATATGACGAGGACGAAGAAGATTTTGATGAAGAAGATGAAGCAAGTGCTTTTTTCTTTCTTATTAATTTAAGTTGATATGCTATTACAACTCTTTTATTTAGTCTGCAGCTCATATGTAATTGAACTTTTTCTTGAATTTTTTTTTTTTCAATAATGTTCTATGTGTTTGTACTTTTGACAGTATGAAGAGGAGGAAGAAGGCGAAGAAGGAGAGCCCAGAAAAAAGAAAGGGGGCAGAAAGAAGGCGGTCAAAAAAAGTATTTTTGATGTAAGTGATACTCTTTCAATTCACTGATACTCATTTCCTTCTGTGTCTTTCGAAAACTAAGTTTTAGGGTTGTTGTTTTAGTTTTGGGTATTGACTTAATGTAAACAGCTCACTGAATTCCAATGATTTTGATTCATTTATGCAGAGTGGTTAAATGTGTCTTTCATTTAAAACAGGTGTTTGAGCCCAGTGAGTTGGAGAGGGGACATTTCACTGATGCTGACAATGCAATCAGACTTGCAGATTTTCCAGAAAGATTTCAGGTACTGTACTTTTTTTTTTTAGGCAGCCAACTTCAGTTGTTTTGTGCGTCTTTTCCTCATCGCTCTTCCATTCCCCCCCCACCCCAAATTGATTATTATATGTGATTTATTGTGTTGTTTAACTATTTGCTTTTATCGGTAGATTATTGATTCTTTATTTTGTTGTCTAACTCAGTTAAGGCGCATCCCAGTGAAAGAGGCTGATGATGCAGAGCTGGAAGAGGAAGCAGACTGGATTTATAAACAGGCATTTGCAACCCTTTGCATATCTCAGCAGGTAAGCTCAAATTTTTTCTGTGAGCTAGTCATTTGTTAGATTAAATTTTTGTCTGTGATCTCAATTTAAGCTTACCATTGAATTTATAAGTGTTCATTGTGATCATGATATATTTAAAACCCCAGACATTTTTGGATAATGACCATTTGGGGGCAGCAAACAACTTCAATCGCAGGACGCCTAATGCTATGACCAGTAAAATCAAGCAAGCCCTCGGCTTCATGAGGAACCATCGACAAGAGGTATGTTTTGTTTTACTCTATCTGTAATAACAAACATAATTTAGCCTACATCTCGTTATTGTTTTGCTTTATCCTTTATAACGTTTTCCAGATTCAATAGTTTATTGGCTAGATAATTTGATAATTGTGAGGAAATTAACTTTTTCCCCCAGGTGCCTTTTATTGCCTTCTATCGCAAGGAGTACGTAGAGCCTGAGCTCAACATTAATGATCTGTGGAAAGTTTACCACTGGGATGAGAAGGTAACTTATTTTATCGAAATAAATGGTTTTTAAAAAACAATTTAAATTACAACAGAACCATAATATTTGTTTAAAATACAATATGGTCATTTTTATTTACATTCATAGCTGTGTATATTTACCCTGTAGTTGATTCCTTGTTAATTTTAGATGAATTGTTGAATTGTGGTATTTTAAATGCCTTTTCTCAGTGGATGCAGTTGTGTACCAGGCGGTCGAATCTGACAAGATTATTTGAAAAGATGAAGGAGTACCTTTATGAAAGATATTCTGACCCAGACAAACCAGCAGTTCTGTTCAGGCCAATCACTGATGCAGAAATCGAAAGGTAACCATTTCCGTATGGAAACTAAGTACACTTGTTTTGCAATGAAATTAAACTCTGCTACGAAGGGTGGAGATTTAGTTGAACAGTTGCTTAAAAAATTGCTTATGGAGCTAATAATCCTAATATTAAACTGGTTTCATTCCCCGCTTCCAATGCATTTATATTTTAATGGATCTCTTTTAACGATTAAATATGTTTTTTTTTTTTTTGCAGGGTGAAAAGTGTTCAGACACCAGAAGAGTTGAGGGACGTGTACCAAAACTTTCTGTTGTACTACGGTCATGAGATTCCTAACATGAGAAACAGCGAACAGAGTCGTCCCAGAGAGGAAGGTGAGGCAGACTCCGAGCCCAAGCCTAAAGGAAGCTCAATGAAGCAGGCCCATCGCCAGAGTGGATACTCTGTTTGTCTTGCTGCTAAATTGGGTATGTTGAACTAACTTGCATGGTAGCTTAATCACATTTTATTATTATATTCATTTTCTTTTTTGGACTGTTTTAAAAGTTGTGTACTTTTAAGTTTGCGTCATTTTGTATCAAAAAAATTGCTTGGTTTTAATAACTAATTTAAAATACGTTTTTTTTATTTCTCATATAGATGAAATTACCCGTCAGTTTGGTCTAAAGCCACATGAATTTGGTGAGAACGTCAGAGACAATTATCAGCGTCATGATGTCAGTCAGTGCCCACTGGAGCCCCTAGAGATTGCCAAGGATTATACATGCCCGTAAGTTTTATACCGTTTAATACAATCATTGTGTTGAATTCAGTTGCCTTTGTTGGTTGGTCAAACTATTGTAACATATATTTCTACTAGACAATTCCCAACGCCTGAAGATGTTTTAAAAGGTTGTCAACACATGGTAGCCATGCAGCTATCCCATGATCCTCTAGTCAGGGCCAGTGTGAGAACTGCATTCCAGGAAAGGGCCAAACTGAGAGTGACCCCAACAAAGAAGGGCATGAAAGTGAGTCTGTGATGCCTCAGTTGTTTTTGGCTTATTTTCATTTATTCAGTCCATTTCTTGTGTGTACAGGCTTGTACAAATGTTCGTTTGCGGCTATTGGCATTTAGCTTTTATCACAGGCATGTTTTACTTATTGTACATCTTGCAATGTTTTGTTTCATCTTCATAGCTGATTGATGAGAGCCACAATTGTTACACTGTGAAATATCTCAGAGGGAAGCCAGTGAAAGACTTGAAAGATGACCAGTACTTAAAACTTCTGCAGGTAAATGTTTCTTTAGACTTTCTTCTGAGTTTTTTTATATTTCTGTATTTGGTTCTCACGGGTAACATTTTATAGAAAAGGTCTAGTTAGCCAAGTTAAGTATTTTTTATTTGCTTTCTATAGGCTGAAGAAGACGGTTTACTGACTATCAGCATCAAGATGGATGAGGAAGAGGACCAATCAGCCACTAGCACCAGCTACTTTGAAGAAATCAAGCAGCTTTACTACAGGGCAAGTTTTTTAAAATTCTCTTTAGAGAACAAGATGAGCATCATTGTAGCATCTGGACTTTATTACAGCAGCTAGACTGATCTATTGCTAGGCTGACCTTTTATCTCCATAAATTTCAAACCCGTCTCTCCAATGTTATTTACCTCTCTTATATGCCACAGGTTATGTATCACTGCTCTAGAACATTAATTCATACTTTGTTTATTCCCTGTCTGTATTAGTAGTTAGAAATTTTGTTTTACTGAAAATATGTCCGTATTTTAAAATTTTTGGTTGTAAGAAAAAATGTATTGATTTTTTGGTATGTTTCTGTTTTCCCAAACTCACAGGATGAGTTCAGCCATCTGGTCCAACAGTGGAACATTCAAAGAAGTGAATCTTTGAAAAGAGCGCTTTACCAGATTTTGTACCCACAGATGGAGAAGGAGCTGAGAACTAAATTGGCTATTGAGGCCAGGGAAGGTGTATTGCGGGTGAGACATAAGCTGAAGTCGAGTGTTTGTCAGCAGTTGGTAGATTAGTTACCTTTTTTACGATGTATTCAACTGGTTGCTTAATCTGTGAACATTTTGCTTGTCTTGTATTACCTGTGGGAGATAGTAAACTCTTGTGGAAGCTAAAGCTTGTCTATTATGTTGCAGATACACTATGTTTAAATTTCCTTTCAAGATTATACTGTTCATAAAAAAAAATTTGAAATCAACACATCTTGAACAGGTTGTTTACTCTGTGTAACGTTAGGAATTATAATTTTGAGGCTTCAAATAATTCATTTCATCAAATTTGTGTGTTTTTCTAGGCCTGTGCTCGTAAGCTGTACAATTGGCTGAAGGTAGCTCCTTACCAGATGGATCAACAGCTGGAGGATGAGTTTGATGAGTCCAACAATGAGGATGGCCTCAAAGTTTTGGGCATTGCATTCTCTACCAACAAGTAAGGCATCTATCTATTCTTTTTATATGTTTAATTGTCTCAATAGATGTTCTGAGGAAGAACAATAGGGGGGGGAACAATGAGACTGGTATACGACAGTTGGTGAATCAATCCTTTTTCTTGGGATTTTGTTTGATTTAATAGTTTATCACATTATTTTATAAATATTCAACACGGTTGATATCCAACAGTACTTAAATTTAACATTTATAACAAATGTCTGTTGTTTTACAGTGACACCCCAGCATTTGGTGCTCTGATTGATGGTGATGCATCTGTTATGGAATATATCAGGATGGACAACTTGACCAAACGGAAAAACTCTTGGAGAGAGGTGGATAAAAAAGGAAAGGTGGGATCTTTTCTGTGACCGTTTTGTTTGACCAATACAGGGCTATGCTGTTTTGGCCCTTTTTAACTCGACATATATTTGAAATCTGTCATTGATTTTGTGATCAGGCTATGAAAATTAACATGGTTCCAATCAAGAAACAATTCACTTCTGTTTTAACAACTTGCTTTTCACATTTTGCCAGGCCAAAGATTTGGAGAAGCTGAAGGATTTCATTGCTGAGAAGAAACCTCATGTCATAGCAGTCACTTCTGAATCTCGGTAAGTCAAGGTGTCTCGTGGTCAGTAAAGATTGCTTGGTGATGTAACTAACATCTATTGTCACATTTCTAACAATTTTTATACTGCTGGTATATTTTACTTCTGCTGTCCTATATTTGATGGTATGTTTTTTGTTTTTTTTTCTAACAGCCAGGCTCTGATGATCATAGATGATATTAAAGCAATTCTCTCTGAGCTGGAGATGGAGCAACAGATGCCAGCAATCAATGTGGAACTGGTGGATAATGAACTGGCTATGATCTTTGAAAATACCAAAAGATCTGAGGTATCCAATAATTTTTTTTTTTTTAAATCAAATGAATAAAATAAATCATTACAAAAAATTTTTTAAACTGTTAATTTTGATTACATCACTAGTTTACATAGTCAGTGCACTCTGCGGTTTTCTGTACACTTTATTGAGATATTTTTGTGTGGGCCCAGAATGAAAAAAAAAATGTATGAGGAGTGATTTTGTTCAATTACAAGTAATTCTCTAACGTCTAACTTTTAACACTTTTTTTTCTCCACAGAATGAGTTTAGAGAGTATCCTGCACCTCTCAGACATGCCATTTCTATCGCTCGTAGACTTCAGGACCCACTGCTGGAGTTTGCACAGCTGTGTAATCCTGACGAGGACATACTTTGTCTGAAGTATCATCCACTTCAGGTTGGTTGACAGATAATATTAGTAATGGAATATTAACTCTTCAAATGAAACTATTACCTATAATACATTTTATTTTATTTAATATAGGTTGTGTGAATGGGGTGAAATTTATTTTTAATTTGTGAAAATTATCTTCATCTTTAGCTGTTCATTTTTTTCTTTGACAATGTTTTTTTTTTTGTTAGGTGTATATGCATTGTGTTATTCTTGTTATGACAGTTTGTATTGGTGGGACTTGACCTAACACATGGTGTGAATGCATAGATTTATTTTTCTGTTTTTAATCTAGGATACAGTTCCGAAGGAAGAGCTTCTGGAGGCCCTGTACTTGGAATTTGTCAACAGAGTTAATGAGGTCGGGGTGGACATTAACCAGGTGCTGAATTTCCCATATACAGCGCCTCTTTTGCAGTTTGTCTGCGGCTTGGGACCAAGGAAAGCATCACAGATCATAAAAGTAAATCAACTCATTCTCTATGATTGACATATTTTATGTTTTAAATGTTGATAAAGATTTGATAGACATTGTGTCAGGCATTTGGAGGATAAATTGAAATCTATCAGCCTTTTTTCTTATAGTCTTTTTAGTGTAATGTTAGTCATCGTTCATTAGCCATCCATGAGACCTTAACTAGTATAAATGTGTCGGTTAGTGCACCCAAGTATGGTCAATGTTATTTAAAGATCACTAAAAAAACTTCCATGTCAGTATTTATGGGAAAAGCCAATTAGAACGATAGTCGATTTTTTTTATTTCATTATTTCTCACATATGATAGCACAAACTACAACAGAGTTTTGATTTTATTTTTACATATACGATATCTGTTGGGCTGTCGTGTGGCCCTTTGATCCGGCCCATGCTTTGCTCTCTCTCTCTCTCCGCTTGTTCACCTCAATGACGTTCACATTTAATTTCTTACTTCCAAAGAAACACTCCGCCCTTAAGCTTTTTTCTGTAAACTTAAACCAGTTTCATTATCTTGAGCTGAATCAGTTTTGTATAAAATGTGACATTCCTGATGATCTTAATGTAAATGTTCACTCAATTAAATGATGGTGTAGCTACATTTTTTAAAACTTCCTTTACTTGTTGTTTCTTCTTTGCATTGAATGCCCTTGTAAGACCTCACGTGTAACTTGATGCTTTGTGTTTCACAGACCTTGAAACAGAATAACAGTCGTCTCGAGAACAGAACGCAGCTGGTTTCCATCTGTGACATGGGCCCTAAAGTTTTCATCAACTGCGCTGGCTTCATTATGATTGATACAAACCAGCTGGGTGACACGTAAGTGTGATAGCTGTAAATTACTTCAGTTTTGTGCTTTAATCTGAAAATAATTTTTTTTTTCCTCAATAAATGGTATGATTTCCTCCTGGAAATAAGCTCGTGCAGTCAGTATTATTCTATTCGCTGCTCTAAGTAACATAAAACTAAATCCTTCTATGGCTTTTTTTATGTTGACTTAATGTTTCAGTTTTATTTCTTTAGAACAATATTTGAGGTAGAAGTTGAAAATGGTTTAGTTTCCTAATTAATTGTATTCTTTGCTACTGATTTTACCTTTTGTTATCTTTTATTTATTATTTTATCTTTTTTTGCATTTAACAATGTTAACAAAGCATTGCTACTATACTTTGACATTGTTTTCCGTAGATCTGACGTCTATGTTGATGTGCTTGATGGGTCCCGTGTCCATCCAGAAGCCTACGAGTGGGCCCGCAAGATGGCTGTGGATGCACTGGAATATGACGACACTGCAGAGGATGCTAATCCAGCATCTGCATTGGAAGAGATTCTGGAGAGCCCAGAGAGACTGAAAGACTTGGACTTGGATGCCTTTGCTGAAGAGTTAGAGAGACAGGTGTGAACACACTCATATGAACTGTTTTATATATACAATAGTCATTAGTTTTACCTTATTATAGTACTCAATGTGTAGACAAATCTTTTCTTTACATTGATTGGTGGTGATAGAATTAGCAAAATGTAAACCAAGTTGTAATATATGGGTCATGATGGTTGTCAAGTTGTTGATCTGGCAGCTTAGTTATTTTAATAATTTCCTGTTCAGGGTTACGGAGACAAACATATCACATTGTATGACATTCGAGCTGAGCTGAACCAGAGGTATAAAGATTTGAGAACCCCTTACAGATCTCCTTCACTGGAGGAAAGATTCAACATGCTGACTAAGGAAACTCCAGAGACATTCTATGTTGGTAAGAACTGTAATTTATTATGTGGTCATTTTTGCTTCATTTTAACTGCTTGGTCTCATAGGTAAATTGAAATTGAGCTTGAATTTAAATTGCAAATTTTAGTTTTTATCCTGTAACTTTAATATATAAAAATGTGTTTTTATTCAAATCACTTGACCTTGTTTTCATTTGGTTTCTGCACAATTATAAAATGTTTTTTTTATTCCCTTTCAGGTAAACTTGTACAAGTGCAAGTCACTGGCATCGCTCACAAACGTCCACAGGGTGATCAGCTAGACCAGGCTAATCCAGTCCGAGATGATGAAACTGGTTTGTGGCAGTGTCCGTTCTGTCACTCCACCCAGTTTCCAGAACTTAGTGATGTAAGTCGATGTAAAATCTTTGTAAGATTGTATGGTATAACTGGTGTATGCACATGTAGATATTTGCACAGTGTTTTTTGTAAGGGCTAGAGTTTTTGGTGTTTTTGTATACATTGTAGTGCTTAATTGTAGAATAACATATTTATGACGAAACAATGATTATTTACAATAAATCTTCTTGTTTATAATTAAAGTGAACTTATTTTTCTGCTCCAGGTGTGGAGTCATTTTGATGGCGGCAACTGTCCTGGAGCTGCTGTGGGGGTCAAATGTCGTCTAGACAGTGGAGTGACTGGCTTCATCCACACAAAGAATATCAGTGACAAAATGGTGAGAGATCCAGAGGAGAGGGTTCAGGTTGGCATGACCATACACTGTCGCATTACCAAGATAGACATCGAGAGGTTCCAGGTGGAGCTGACCAGCAAGTCTTCAGATCTGGCAGATAAAGATGGCATGTGGAGGTAGAGTGTGTTAGTTTTTGTTGTCCAGATTAAAGGTTTATTTCATTAGCCAGTCATTAACTTGTAATATGTTCAGTAGTTCTATTTATACTAAATCTCTTAGCAAGCTAGAGTAGTTAATTTCTGTAAGTTAACAGAATATTAAATAATTTCCAATTACTAATACCAGGCATGACTTACGTTCAAATTAAAAAAAAAAAATGCCTGGCAGGTGTGATTTCACCATACCATTGCCAGCAAGTATCCATATGACTTTTGTAAAAACCTGCACTGTTCCATGGGTATAACAACTATTTGAAATTGAGAGAGGGCTTTATAGTTCGTAACCAGTTGTTATAATCTATGGACGTCAGTCTGAGACTTATAGTGTACTGGGGTTTCTGTAATATTTAATTCCTGAAGAATGTGGCTTGGTTTCAATTTCTTTTTAGCATAAGTGAAATCTAAAATTTTTAGACTAATGAAATGTTCTTGTGTTCAGGCCCCAGAAGGATGTTTATTACGACTATGACACGGAGAAGGCAGAAGTGGACAAAGAAAATGAAAAGAAGAAGCTTCAAGCTAGACAGAGTAAGTTTATTCATTATTAAATTTTGTAAGTTCTTGACTGTTTTAGCACAGTGACTTTGTTCATTATGCTCATTTTTATTTATAGGCCACTGTGTAAATTCTCATACAAAATTTTTTTGTCACATCAAATTATCAAGTTAGTTTTAGATATTTTTTTTTTGGCTGTTTTTTCATGAAATTAACATAATACTTAAGTAATAGAGATGACATTGTGATGGAGTATTTTATCTCTCTGTTTAATAGTAAGACATCATTTCAGATTTAAATGAAACATGCTTAGTTTATCTATTATTATTTTTTTTTTTAGACTATTTCAAATGTGTCATCATTGCCCAACCCTGATTTCCAAAATACGTTTTATGTGTCTTATTATTTCATTAGACCCTTGTCAAACAAGTTATGCGTGTATCTATTTTGCTTTTCTTTTTATTCCATCAGCCTACATCAAACGAGTCATAGCTCATCCCTATTTCCAAAATGTGAGTTACAAAGAATGTGAAAAAATTCTGTCCACCATGGACCAAGGAGACGTTATCATCAGACCCAGTAGTAAAGTAAGTTATTTATTGGTGATCAGTTTGAAAAAAATTGTCTCCTGCTGTCATCTCCCTATGTTGTAAATTAAGTCATTCTTAAATGTTTAGGGCTTTTAAGAGAAATTATCTCTGATAGCCTAAATGCCTTTTAAAAAGTAAATAACAATCGTTAAATATCTATGACTTCTTGAATAGAAATAATTGTGTAGAGCTTGTCTTTTTTAAAATTTGTACGAAATTGGTATAGCCCGGATCAATAAATATTTATGAGTTCTAAAACATAAATAATTTCATCATTTTATAGTAATTGTATAGAGTTTGTCTTTTTTGATCGGTGTAGCTCAGATCATTTCATAGGCCTAGTTTGCCCCAGCCCTTCGCAGAGCTTTTTTTTGAATGAATTAAAAGATTTTTGTTTTGTTTTTTTTTACTTTGAATCAAGGGTGACAGTTATAACTTTATTTTTGTATCCTTAATTGGAACTTTTTATTTATTTGTTCTTACTGTATTGTAAACTATGACAAGAGGACAAAGGATACATTTCCAACTTGTGAACATTTAGCTTAATATTTTAGAAGACTTTTTGGTACAAAATATTTCCTGTTATTTTTTTTTTACTTTGAATCAAAGGTGACAGTTCTAACTTTATTTTTGTATCCTTAATTGGAACTTTTTATTTATTTGTTCTTACTGTATTGTAAACTATGACAAGAGGACAAAGGATACATTTCCAACTTGTGAACATTTAGCTTAATATTTTAGAAGACTTTTTGGTACAAAATATTTGGTGTTATTTTTTTTTTTACTACAGCTTTTCTTCCCTTGCTGTAAAGATATGTACATGTATACTCATGAAATTCTGTTGTTTAGGGATCTGATCACCTGACAGCCACCTGGAAAGTTGCAGATGGCATCTTACAGCACATTGACATCAGGGAAGAAGGCAAAGAGAACGCCTTCAGTCTTGGAAAATCTTTGTGGATTAATGGAGAGGTAATAATTTTTAAAAAAATGTATCCAGGCTAACTGCGAGTCTGCTACAATTATATTTTTTTTTTTAGTTTTTTTTTCTCTCTCTCAAGTAGTAATTAGTTTTTTTTTAGACCATAAATAAAATATGCATACATTAGTACAGTGTGTATTGATATTTTCAAATGTGGCCCCAGATAGTGCTGGCTCGCTTTTTTTTTCACCTTAATGATTTTTTCATTTTTTTTTTTTTACCTCCAAGGAATTTGAAGATCTGGATGAGATCATTGCTCGATACATCCAGCCCATTGCAGCCAACGTTCGAGACATAATGGCATTCAAGTACTACAGGGACTCTGATGGAGGCAAGAGGGATGTCCTTGATAAATTACTGACAGAGGAAAAGAAAAAAGCTGGATTCAAGTGAGTCTTTTATGAAACAAAATAATCTAATTTTACATTATTGAGGTGTGTTAATTTGTTCAGACATCTGTTACAACTTTTTAAACTTGCTACCTTTTTAACTTATTAACTTTGACAAAGTAAGAGAGCTAGATGTTGGGTTTATAAACCAGTAGTGAAAGTCGATGTACTCTACCATGTAAATGATGTTAAAATGTGATAATAACAGCAGAAAATTATGCTGCAGATCTTTTGTTTTTTAAAACTTCCTTGTAAAGACTTAAGAAAAATTGTATACATTTTTGAGTCGTGCAGTTTGTTTCCACCTTGGATAGAAATGTTTTACAAGTCCTTAGGGTATTTTAACTGCAATAGTTTAAAATTGTATCGAATTATGTCAACTGAATTTTTTTTAATTTCCAGAATTCCTTACCTAATGAGCGCATCTAAACAGTATCCTGGCAAATTTCTCCTTTCTTACATGCCCCGCAATGTGGCTCGGCATGAGTATGTGTCTGTCACACCTGATGGTATTAAGTACAGAAATCAAATCTTTAAAAGTGTGAACTCAATGATTCGGTGGTTCAAGGAACATTTCAGAGACCCGATTCCAGGTTTGTTACTTCATTTATCCTCCTAAATCTTAAATATGATTAAGTAGAAATGTGTTGCTGTCAGTACTTCTTATCAAGGAAACGTATTATAATAACCAAGAAATAAATTAAATTTGGCCCTATATTATTTTCTCCATTTTATCTGTTAATGAATATTTAATCATGAAAATCTGTTGCTAATATCACGTACAGCGCAGCTGTCAAGTCACTAAAAGCTCTTTGGGCAGTTTTGTAAAATAATTTTACTATAATCTTACACTCAGTATATTTTATTTGTGAATGTTTCAGGTACGCCGTCCAGCAGAACGCCAGCTCTGTCAACCTACACAACACCTACTGCACATCAGAGTGAGTATGTCGTAAGAGTTGTTGTTTTTGCCTTTTTAAATTGATTGGCTTTTGAATTATAAAGTAGTTCTAGTTTTGTATTTGAATGATGTGGTTTTCTTTCTTTTTAACAGCTCCAGGTAGGACCCCTGTAGGCCGTACTCCAGTCAATGCTTATGGCCACCACATGACCACACCGCACGGCACCACCCCCAGGGCAGTTCCAACTATTCCTCAACGAGGTCTGGGAGCTTTCAGTTCCAATGTTGCATTCCAGGTAAGCTGTTAAAATCATTTTTTATCTTTCATTAATATGGGTTTTTATAAAATTTTATAGTTGCCATTAATTCTCATTTCCTAGAATAAAAAGGGCGTGGCCCCGAGTCCATTGTAATGGTTAGCACTGAGATAATGCATAATTTGTTCATTTTAATTAGTTTTATAGTTGCTAAAATTAATAACAAAAATTTTCTTCAACATTCAGCCGGCAGTGACCCCAGTGATGACACCAATGTTTACCCCCTCGTCATCGTATCAACATGGAGCTCACATGACTACCCCTCGTAGTGGAACAACCCCATCATACCAGCCCACTCCTCGTCCAGCTGTGGGGCCCGGGGCACCCTGGCCTGGCGCAACGCCCCGAACACCAGCCGCTCGCACTCCTCGCCAGGTGGGCCAGACTCCCACTTCCTTCACACCCAGGCAGAGCAGCGACAGACCATCCGGGTCCGGGAATGACAGCACCGACTGGGCCAGGGCTGCCGAGATGTGGGCTAATAGGAAAAAAACCAGAGCTTCACCGAGGCCGTCCCCTAAACAGAGTCCAGCTCGTAGGGCCATGGAATCGCCTTTTGGTGGGGTGTCACCCCAAGGGGATGGAACACCACTAATAGATGAGAGGTAGCAAGGGCGTTCTACTCCAGATTGAATCTTAAACACTTGTGAATAGTTTATAAATATATAAATAATATCTTGTTGTCATCTAGTTATGTTTCTTCCTGAAGTCATCCAGCAAGTAAAACATTTTTTTAAAATGTGACAAAAAAATTTTTCTAGAAGTCAGCATTTATAGTATTAAATGATATTAAATTTAGCAGAGAGCATAGAAAAAATGGCTGTGCAAATTTAGTAGAGAGCATAGATAAAATGGCTGTGCATTTCACTCTATGTAAATCTTTAGTTCTTTTTTTTTTCACAATGCAGTTTCAAATATTTGTTACACTTGTTGAGATTTTGTTTTATTTTGATTTTATTTTTCAATGCACTCGTCCCCAATCAAGAACTGTTTCATGAACTGAAATGTTTGACTTTGAATCTACATAAGCTTGACATTGATCAAAGATTACAAAATGTCTTATATTTATACATTTATCAAAGTGCCTGCAGAATTTAAAGGCAATACATGTATGTCTAAATTATCTCTGCCGAGTTACACCCCCCCCTCCCCCAATGCCCATCAGCATTTGGTTTCTTCAAGTTGTAATAATAAGTAACTTCATACAGTTTTGTTTTATTTTTTCCCCACAAGGAAACTACGTGAAGTCTATAACCCACCTTTTCAAACATTCTAAATGTTAAGGAGTTTTAAATGAAATATATTTTGTATTTCATTTATCAATATATTTTGTCACGCACAATCCCAAGACCTGATTGGTTCAAACAGCCATGTTAGGGGTCAGGTTTAAGAATCCTTTGGTCTGCATTTGGGTGTTTTTTACAGAAAACATTTTTTTTTGTATTGATGTTGGTTGAGAGTGAATCGCAATAGAATGATATGGCCTTCAGTAATACTTGTTTTATTTTTTTTTTTTTGCGATCTGTAAATATTAATGAAATGTTTATTTTTGTGTTAGCTTGTGATGACGTTTGAAATACTTTTTTTTTTCTAAATTTTGAAAAAGACAATAAAAAAAAATTATTTCACATTTTTTTTTTTTTTTCAACTTATTATATTTTTAGTCATTTTTGAAGCCAGTGGTGGTGGGGTGTATACTGTCAGATTAACATGCATGTCTGGTTTAAATTGTCACGATGTAAAGTATCGTGTTTATTCCATTTAGGATGTACTTAGGTCACCACAATTGGCACTGTAATTCTTTGCCAGAGGAAAAAAGGTTACAACCGCACACCCCCCCATTTTTCTTTCTTACATTGTTAAACGAGTTTTATTGTTCAATAAATATTCATTTTGGGGCCCACAAGGGTTCGCTGTTCTGGAAACCTAAACCTCTCCCTGCAACCCTGTCTCCAGTGGCCCTAACATTACAATTGGTAATCACAATTGTGATGTACAATTATATTGAAGCCCCCCCCTCTCCTCCCAAGTCTTTATGTCCCATGGTTGGTCCAACATGTTCAACACAAAGCAATAAAAGACCAGAAACAAAAGAGGGTGTATGCTAGCAATTATTTCTTCATTAAAAGTATATATAATCAAGTGCACATTATAATTAAAAAAAATCAAATGTATGTACTTTATATTTTCCATGTTTTGATAATCAGAAATATCAGCATTGAATAAACCATCATCACAGCATTTCTTTGTCAAAATCAAAATAAAAAATTTGACACAAAAAAAAAAATGACATTCATAAAATTTAGTTTTCACTCAATAGTCATCTACATGGGTCATTGAGAATAAAGCCTACACATATCTAAGGTTGTGGGACAAACTTATTTAAACCCTACATACTCTTAAAGGGGGATGGGTCTTTGTGCGGTGTAGAGCGCTCGACTGACGACCGGGGTGTCCTGGGTTCGAGCCTCGGTGAGAACCTTGGGATTTTTTCGAATCCATCTTTGAATGGGTGGGTACCTGACTTAAAAGTTGGGGGAGTAAAGGCGTATGGGCATTCTGCTAACCACACAATCCCTTTATATGCTGTTATAGAAACAGATGAATTCTACACTTCACCTTCCACGATGAACCCTTTGGAACTTACTTTTTTTTTTTACATACTCTTAAGTTGTGAAACAAACTTTTTAAACAATCTTTTAAATTTAATAAAGTTTTATGTTAAATAAATTCATTGCAGGGAAATATCAGCATCCCTAATAGGCTTTTTTTATAATAAACAAAAAAATGCTTTTACTTCATAAGATTGGGTAACTATATATGTGATTTTCTCAGAATGGGTATCTATGTATGGGATATTCTCAGAATGGGTATCTATGTATGGGATATTCTCAGAATGGGTATCTATGTATGGGATATTCTCAAAAAGTGTGAATTCAAAAATAACCTATTTGTTTTTCAATCTTGAAAAGTGTCAATGAAAAAGTTACAAAATGTGATACTGAGGTAACAAAAAATTAACCGACGTTTCGGATATTTTGTGGACATTTAGGTTTTTATCTCATGATAAACAGAGGGGTTGTCTTGATTTACCCACTGCCTGGTCAAACCATCACCCCCCGAAGCCTAGCAGAGTAACTGTCATAAGGTGCTGAGAAACTTAGGAAAGTAATAAAGAAAATGAATAAATAAAAAATGTTGCCAAATTTAAAACTAGAAAAAATCTTGAGTATTTCATATGAACTTTGGGTAGATCTCAGTGGGGAGAGGAGGATGGGAAAAAACCAACAACTGAATAAATAGAATGAGTTAAGAAAAGAAAACTAATAGGTAAAAAAGAAAAATGGTTAGCAAAGTTGAAAACAGAAAGAGGAATGTCATTTTCAAGCTTCAGTCAGAGTGCATTTTTTTTCCCCAAATATTTCATCACTTTATACAGTTGGATTCCACTAGAAGAGCAAAGTCCTAAAGAAATAGCAATGGAATGTGAAGGAAACGTAGATGTGGAATAGCTCCAATCCATCAAATATGACGACCAACTGCAACATTTTATCAGCAAGAAATCCATAAGCCTAATAAAGGTAATTGTTCGCACAACTTTCAAAATAAGTCTAGATTCTGAATGGCGATGAGCCTAGCAGAGTGAATAAAAACCTAGCTGCGGCCACACTGATCAACAAACGCAGGGCAGAAAATAATGGCAGCCACATTTTTAGCAACTAAATGTCTTATTTATTTAATATTAACATATAAAACAAAAAAAATCAATTGTTGAAAGAATATACAAATAAAATCCTAGGCACTTGAATGCAGTTTTCTAATTATAATATCTACAGAATTACATTTAAAACTGATGCAGGCTTTAATGTACAGTAAAGTGTTAAGCTTGAAATATGTTTAATAATGCAGTTTTTCTTTGTACATAATTTTCTTCTAAAGAGATATCAAAATTTAAGGGAAAAAAAACCCACATAAACTAAATATATGAATTGACTTCCCCTGAGCGATCAGCAGAAGAAACTCATGTTCAAGTGAAAATTAAATTCAGCGGCATAGAAAGCCATATGAATTTAATCTGTACAGCCAAATATATAAAAAAAAAAATTAGTAAAACTAACCAGTAAAAATGGTACATACTAGAAATCTGATTTACACATCAAACATTTATAAATGAATGCAGATTTATTACACATGAAATTTTTTTTTTTGAAAAAAAAAATTACATAAATAGCTACAAAATATTATTACACGGTAGATATATTTGTATATTTTATACATTCAAATATTTTAAATAATTCTTATTGTAATTTACATATATAAATCAAGATAAGAAACAGCACACAAAAAAATATATGTACAATGTGCTGTATTTATATATACAGCCAAATGAGGCAACTGCTCTATCTTCAGTTTTCTATCAAACTATGTGACAGACATAGATAAATATGTTTACAACACCTGTCTCTCACACCTTCAAGCCTCAAGAGGGATTGCAGCATATGCTCTAGGGACTAAAAACAGAATTGAGCAAAGACAATAGCACACCCTCAAATATTCTTCTCAAGAGTTAACAACAATAGGTGAAAAAATATTGTGACAAAAAATTTTAAGATTGAATACCTTTACCGCCTTTGTATAAAAGAGGAAAAAAAAGTTGAACTGAGTTGTATCCAACAGAAATACTTCCAAATAAGAAATGAAATTTACAACAAAAAGAAATAACTAATAATCAATCACAGTTGTTGTTGTTTTTTTTAAAATAATTTTAATAATAAGCATTTACAAATTTAAATCTTTCATCATTAGACCAGTGGTCCCCAACCTTTTTCTCGCCACAGACCGGGGAGGACGTTGGTTATTTCTTGACCATGGAAAGTTGCACAGTCCCGAGACAAACACACCACATTTTTAATATAAAGGAAATAATTTAACGTTTCTTGGGAGGCCCAATACCATTTGATTCACAGACCGGTACCGGTCCGCGGCACGGGGACCACTGATTTAGAACATTAAGACCCTTTTAAAGACACATGCTTAGTGGGAGGGGGGGGGCAACTCCATACATCCAATTTGAAAACAAAAATTTGATTTTCAAAACATATATGTATATATAAATATATATATTTACATTAACTTGTTTTTTTAGTTATTTATAAAGCCATAGGCAATAAAAAAAACTTGTGATATTAACATGCAAAAAAGACTCAGCTGTAATTTTTTCCATTTTTTTTCTATAGAACATCTTCTAGTTTTCTATAGAACATCTTCTAGTTTTCTAATTCAGGTAAAAAAAAAATAAAGTTAGTTATTTTTCAAGTTCAATGGCCATTAATACTCAATAACAACTATAATTAGATCCATTTTTTGTTCAGTTTATTTTTTTCCAAGGATTACTATCATGAAACATTGCTTGTCATTTGTATAAAAATGTAAACCATGTCATCTTGTTGTATGTATTAATAAAGAGGGTGAACTTTAAAGTGTTTTAATTAATCTGTCAGCAACAGTAGTGGTGCTTTTTTTTTTTTTTTAATAAAATTTTTAAATTTTAACAAAGAGCAGTTAACGGTGCTAAATTTTATTTAGAAATTACGTTCAGTTATCTCCAAATCTCTAGAACCGTGGTCAAATCACGTTTAAAACTAACTTTAGAAAGGAAGTCTTTTAATGCAGTAAATTGAGTAAACATGTACATGTTGGGCGACATCGATACATGTAGTAGTCCATGGGAATTATTCACACAAATTAAAAAAAAAATAAATAATGACAGACAAGAACTAATTTAATTCTATATCTTAATGTACAGAATGATATTTTTTTAAAATCTTTACAAGTGATATATATATATATAGGTATGAGTGCAAAATTCATAGCTAACATCGCGCTAAAAAAAGTAAAATAAATATTCATTTTTGCAAATTTTTTCAAAACTTTTCTACAGCCTTATACCAGACTTTTAAGCTCACACCATTTATGAGATATTTTAGTCTCAAATCAGACATTCCAATCTCATACCAAACCTTTGCGCTTACATCAGTCATTTTGCTTACATGAGATATTTTAGTCTCAAATCAGACATTCAAATCTCATGCCAGACATTTGCGCTTACATCAGTGATTTATGCTTACATGAGATATTTTAGTCTCACAGCAGAAGTCTTAGACTCACACAGACAACTTAATCTCCCATTTGACAACTTGTCTAAGGTCTCACTTCAGGCATCATAGCCTTACCAGTAATTAAAATTTCATGGGGTTAACATTAGGCATCACAGGCAGTGTTGGGGACAGTGTCACATGACTGTTGCCTACAAGCCTAGCAGCAGTAATGGAAGGGGGGATGGATTTAAAATGTCACTGTCATCATCACAAGTACAGCTTCTTCTCAAATTCACAACAATTTGATGGCTTTCAATTTACACTTCAAGGAAGGAGGGAGGGAAAGAGAGGGGGGGGGCTCAAATTCATAACCAGGACCAAAAAAAAAAAAATTCTATATGGTTCACCATTAACAAAATAAACTTCATCTCAAGGATTTCAACAGAAGCTACCATCATTCATATTTGTTCCTTTTACGCTAGCTGCAGAACGCAGCCACTGCATGCAATCGTGACTAAAAAAAAACAAATAGAAAATTAACATTTCAAACAATAAAACCCGTTGACTTGCTTTGTGGTCCACGTCTAAGTGAATCTTAGTGGGTGGAACTAGATCATTCTTTACAATTTTAATTTCAACATCCAGTTTTTAGCGAATGGGGAGACAAGATACATAAGAAACATAGCCAGCAGCAAAATTATTAAAAATTCAAGCCACCTTTGAACTCTTGAAAACGTATGGGAAAAAAAATTTTTTATTACTTATATCAAATAATAAAACTCTTTTATTTAAATACATAGGGAAAGACAATAATTCATTTTTTTTGGAGTTTAACAAATATTCCTCCTCTTAAAGATAATCCAAACAAAATTCTGTTTAACTTTACTACTAAAATGTTCTGCAGTAAGACATGACAGGAAAAACTCAGGAACATCTGATTTAAAAAAAAAAAGCATGATTAATGACCCAGCATTTTGCAGAAATAGTGCCGTCAGATTCTGAGAGTGTGCTACACAACTCAATTATTTCAAATCTCACTTAATATTGAATCTCATTAAGTTTCTGGCCGTAATGAAAGAAACATAAAATGAAAATTACCAGCTTAAAAAAAAAAATTACTCGTGATTTTTTGCATTTTTGTCACAAGGATGAGTCATTCAGACAGATTTTGATTATCCCCCCTGAATAATTTAATCAAAGAAAATAAAAAGACACTACACATTTTTCTTCCAGCTGTGGATGCCTTGTGGCCTACATAGTCAAACAATGTTAAGCCTGATAGTCTATTTACAGCAATGTACAGGGTATATCTCATTTACTTTCTGCACATTTTGCATGGCTTAAAAAATGAAAAGGGAAATATGCTTTCTGTTTCTCACTTCCATTCAAACAATCTGAATTGGCCGAATGCATGCCATTTACAATCATATTACATGTAAATATGTTTTCAGAAACGATCAATCACAACTTCTTTAAATTAATAAAAAAAATATCCAAAAACATTAGGATAGTTCTTTATATCTGGTATCGAAACATTTGAACATTTCATCTTTCCAGGCCAAATGAGATCAAACATTCTTAAAAGACATATAATATTAACTAATCAACGGTGATCAGAAAATTTGAGCAGAATACAAAAGTAAATGGCCAAACTACTCATTTCACTTTTAATATTTTCACATTCAAATAAGACATCCTAATTAAAATCATCCAACAAAAAAAATATATATACCAATAGTTGGAATGTTAAAATTTGACTCATTTTAAAGTTTAAAAAAAAAAAAAATGATAAGCTTTAGAAAAAAAAACACCAAATGAAAAGTTGAGCGGATGCGACAGAAAAAAAAAAGATTATAAGAAACACAGATTGAATTTTCAAGTGACTTGAAACAAGAAGAAATTAATTCTTCAATGAACTTTTGGTTTTTTTTTTTTTTGCAAAATAATTCTCAACAAATTTTTTAAACGTAAAAAAAAAAAAAAATCACAACAATCTATGACTTGAATGATTTTTTACTTCCCACAAATCCAGCAGAAGATGTTTACTTCCCACAAATCCAGCAGAAGATGTTTACTTCCCACAAATCCAGCAGAAGATGTTTACTTCCCACAAATCCAGCAGAAGATGTTTTCTTCAAGAGATCTGACTCGCCTCAAAATGAATTATATCACTTCATTTGATTATCGTCGAAAAAAAAAAATCCTAGACTTGGACACGAATAAATAAGTCATTATAATCTTCACTGTAGTAGACACATCTTTTTAAAATCCGACTCAAATTCATCGTCAATCTCTGACATGTCCGGCTCTCGCCCAGTGGTGTCCGGCATGAAGTGACTGAAGTCAACACCTTCCCTTTCATAGAAAAGAATGTAGGCAGAGTTCTTGTCCAGCTGGTGCTCAGGGACTTCCTGCGTAAATAAAACAAAATATTCTGTGCCACATAATAGATGAAACATTTAGCAGCAGTAAGAAAATAAAGGTAAAACTGTCACATTAAATTATGTGTACAAAGACAGAAAAAAATAATTCATCACTAAAGAAAAAAAATCAAAGACTTTTATAACTATTCTGTATATATAATAAAAAGTGTAAAAATAGCGAGAGGCTTAAAACATAATGTTTACGGATTACGATATGAATCCTCTTGTTTGTCTAACTTCCAATTAGAATACAAAGTACAAAGAACTAATGGACTTAATACAGTTAGAGAAATGTTTAGAAATTTGCAGAATTAGATTTTCTTTTTAAACTTAAAAAAAAAAAAAAAAAAACTACTTTTAGATATTAAAAATAATAACCTTTGGTATAAAAAAAACTGATGATACATGTTTAACGTACACTCCCATCATTAGTAAAAAAAAAAAGATTAAGTCAAATGATATTTACAACAACCATCTGTCTAATATAGCCCCACATGGCTACATTGAATCTAATTTTCCGAAGACTGTGTGCCGTTAAAGATGTTCGCTGTGCAATACTCTTGAAGGAATTTACATTTTTTCTGTGCAACATAATGGTGCTTTGGTCTAGTTAACAAGACTGAAGGATGTAATGTATAGCAAGTTTTGAGCACAGCTTAGAACAGTGCCCTATGGCAGCAAAAAAAAACAAAAAACAAATGGCCACTGACCTTACAGCTGCTGTCATTGTAACAGTACCAGCAGTCATTGGTGTTTTTTGCATAGGCCACATAATGTCCACCACCAAGTATACCAGTGTGACACTGCAAGGAAAGAAAGAAATTAAGGATTGAAATCAACAGCTAATAGTTAAAGCTAAAACAAATTATTATCTATAAAGATTTTTTTTTTTTAACAAAGCCAAAATTGTAAAAACAAAGTATTTGAAGAAAACAGCTTGGCTGTCGCACCAGTGCAATTATAAATGCCTTGGATACAATGGAAGTCAACTCTTAGCAAGAATTATAACTCTCTACTCCAAATGCTGTATTAGCGTTAATATGAAGATCCGAAAAAACACACCGAAAAATAAATACAGTTCATGAAAATAGTGTACTCTTAGGGAAATAAAGGCAGCTGGGCTTTGTGCTAACCACACAATCCTTTCATATGCCATGGTTACAGAAAAAGACTTTTCTAAACTTCACCTGATGGTCTATTAGGCTAAGGGAACTTTTTTTCTAAAACGCCATAGCTAGAGGCCGTCATTTTTGTTGTTGGCCACCATTTATTAAAGTGTGATGGATTGCCGAGTGGTGGAGATACTCGAATGTGGACCTGAAAGTCCTGGGTTCAATCCTCGGTTAGAACCATGGGAAATTTTCCAGGTGAAATTTGTTTCAAAATCGTCCCACAAGTCCACCCAGCTTTAAATGGGAACCTGACTTTAATTTTGGGAAGTAAAGGCGGATGGGCGTTGTGCTAACTGCACATTCCTTTCATAAGCCAAAGTTATAGAAACAGATGAATTCTACACTTCATCTGCCTCGGTGTCACTCGAGGGCTAAGGGAACTTTACTTTTTTTTAAAACATTTATAAGACATTGGTAGATGACTTTTTAAATAGTGATGCGCATAACTGTATAGTATACACTGTGGGGCTGGCTATCTAATAATAGCACAAATCTGTACGATTAGTGACACACATTTCAATTTCAAATCTGCATCTATGGTTTCTAGCTTCAGGCAGATTATGAAATCAATACATCCTTTAGAAGATTTTTTTGAAGCGCTAAGATGATATTACATAAATGGTGATTAGAACAAACTAGATTGTTTGAAGTTCAAGCGGCCCAGCCATGATGGTCAGACTTACCGACATTGCATACAACTTGTAACGAACATTTGTGTAATCTTCTTTATCAAACTCTTTCAGCCTTTCTTCTGTACAGAAAAAAAAATAATTGTGAGATCAGATAATAAAAAATACATTTTTTGTACAGTAATCTGTTAGTAGTAGGATGTAAACAATGCAAACCTATTGCACGTGAGCCAGAAACTGTTCTAGCTGAGCCATTTATTGCCATTTTAATCGGTAGATATCCTCCTGATTTGGGTGATATATGGTTCTCATGAGGAAAATTCTTGGGATGAAAAATAATGTACATGTTACATTTTTTTTAATTGTAAATACATGTATCAAGAAAAATTTACTATTAGCTGAACTTTTTTTTTTAAATTTTCTGATGGGTAATCTAAACTTAAAAAAAAACATATACCAGACAATGATCCGACCAGCAGTAACATATGGTAGTGAAACATGGACCATCAGCAGACAAGCAGAAAATAAGCTTAACACTTGGGAAAGGAACATTTTTTGGAAAATATATGGGCCAGTGAAGGACAATAATGACTGGAGAAGTAGAACAAATTCAGAACTAAACGATGAACCAAATATAACAGCTGAAATCAAAATGAATAGATTGAGGTGGGTAGGGCACATAGAAAGAATGGAAAACAACAGAGGTCCAAAAGCAATATATAAGACAACACCCAATGAGAAAAGACCTAAGGGCAAACCAAGAAGCAGATAGTTAGAGAAAGTGAAGAAACACCTAAAAGCCATAGGAGCGAGAGAATGGAGAAAGAAGACCATGGATTGGGAAAAGTGGAGAAGAGTAGTATGGTAGGCCAGGGCCCTAAATGGGCTGTAGAGCCAAAAAAGAAGAAGAAGAAGTGATCTAATTATGGCATACAGTTAACCAAGGTTTCCGATGATATCTTTTATCATTTTATATTTTCATTACTTTGGACACATGATCATTGAAAAGGGAGAGAAGCTACCTCGTTATAACAGTTTGGTGTAGTAAGTGCAGTGACCTCTCCTGAGATGGGCTTCGACAAGCTACAGTTTACTGCTTCCAGGCTAGTGATAGATGTCGTCTTGGCCACCGGGACCGGCCTACTTGTCACTGCCACACTCTGGCTGCCATCTCCCCCTCCACCATAGCCATTCTCTTTCAAGTGATTGTCACACGGCGACACTTCTGTTAATGAGGGCTTGAGGCCAGGTGCTGTGAAAGAGGTCAGGTCATCGTTACTGACGGGGCTGGCTGGGGTGTCATCAGCAGGTTCACGGAGCGCCAGGTACGCCGATGGGTCAAAGCCTTTCAAAGGAAAATTAACGATTTTGTGTGACTTCACCCAGCGGCCATTGAGATACTGGAATCTCTTCAAATTTATTATCTGTGGGAAATTAGAATACATATTATTGAACAGGAATTTTAACAAACTATTAATATTAAATAATGGTCATAAATGTGCTAGACTAAAACAAGAAGACTGTTCCAATATTTACATTTCATATTTATTAGGAAATTAATAGGGAATATCATTTAGGAAATTTTAATGAATGAATATCTAATGCATTTCCTAATTTATTTTTTTTTAAATGTATATCATCTGACATCGAATCCTTTAGATAAATATTCTGTTGGTAAGCGGCTCAAATGTCACGGCTAACAAGTACATGAGTGTGCTGAGACTTCATTGAACATCTGAACTATTATAAAACATTCTTCATCCAAATATAACTCTGTGTCAATATCCTTGAATCTGCCTCCCTTTAGAGACTTATGTTTTCACCATTCACCCCCTGGCAATAATATCTACACAACAACCAGATCACGGGAGGCCATAGATGAGGTCAATGGTAGCCACATTACCGTTTTATATACAGTGGATTCCGCTTAATTGGGACAGCGCTTAAATGGGACAGCCGCTTATTTGGGACAAAGCTCAAAGAAACCAAACCAAGAAGCCAATAGTAAATTTGTATGTTTAATTGGGACAGCCGCTTAATTGGGACAAAAAAGCCTCGGTCCCGATGTGTCCCAATTAAGCGGAATCGACTGTATATAGCACCGCAGTCAGTTTATCAAGCAATTAAAAAAAAAAAAAACTAGCTCATTGCGGGCTGCTCAAAACTCGACAAAGAGCTCCATTAAGGCCAACCATTGCAGTAGGAGGTTAACAATGCTACTGGCCCTTTACCTTCATTGACAACAAACTCAGCATGCACAGAAATCTTACAAAACAATACAAGACTTGCACTCTTCTATATTTACAAACAACTGAATCCAAAACAAAAAACAACTGACCAAAATGGGTGGAAGTCTCCAAATGTCCAGCTTCTTGGCTGCCAGACAATGCTTCTTGCACTTTGAGCAGTAGTACAGCTCATCTTCATCCAGCTCTTCCCATTTGGTGAAAGCCTGCAGGCAAGTGTCAAGGTCAATGGGCTCCGTCTGCTTCTGCCTTGACTGTGCTACACTTTCATGTTCTTCATAAAACTGATCAGATAAAATGGGTTCAAATATATTAAGAATGAAGCCCTTTTTTTTTTACTTAATCTTTTTATGGAATAAACTTTCATTTATACTGTTATTCATTTTTTTTTAAAATAAACTTAACAATTTATAAAGAAAGAGACCAAGAAAAATATAGTTTTTTTTTTTTTTTTACACTAAAAGATACAAATATACACCAAAAAAATATTATTGATCAAGTTTACCTTTTCCTGAGTAGTTTGATATCGGAGATGTAATGCTGTAGCTTCCCAGTCAATGGCCAGGAAGGCGCTGCCCCTACCATCCCTACCATAAAGTTCATTATTGCACTCAACCTTACACCCCCTGCAGAAACTTTAAAAACAAACAATCATGAGAGAAGAATCGGAAATGAAAACTTCTTATTTTTAGCTGATTTAGATAATGTTAAACCATTTCTGTTCTGCCTAGACCTAGATATTAATTAGAAGTGAACAAAACAAAATGGCAGTCTTCTTTTTCAAAGTTAAATATTCTACAACACATATGACTGTCAGTGTTTCTCCTGGCCTTCTAAAAATAGCATCCACCCAAACAAATCTAGGTCAGATTGTTATCTGAAACAGGTTAATCCAACTGGCTATATGAACGACACACATGTATTCACATTGTTTAGTTGAAACATACTCCAAGAGAGTTTTAAAAGTAATCAAATGATTAGCTAGTTTTCAGAAAACATAAATACAGTGTATAATTGGCTGGGAAACAATCACAGAGAATTTTTTACAACTGGCTTAATGAACCAAATTTTATTGGTTTAGCTCACAAGCAAGTGTTTTAGGGGGCATGATATAACTAGCCGTGAAACCAATCACAGATATTATTTCAGCAGATAAAGAGGAAATGAGCTCTGTGCGTTCAATGGTTTTTTTTTTTTTACGAGAAATTAAACGTTATAGTCTGCTGATAATATAGGCTGAGAGAAAAATACCATGTGCATAAAGTCTGGGCTTCACAATAACTGGCCAACTAATAATGTTCACTGTGTTAAAAATAATGTGCTGAGCATATACGTCATTGCTTTCTCTATGATAAACTAATGATTTTATTTAGAATTACACAGAAATGTTCAGCATTTCCTTTCACCAAATTTCTACATTATAAAAAAAAAGAGTAACTAGCATCATAATAACAAAGTTGCATTCGGTGAAACAAGGAGACATTTTAATTTTGGTGCGGACGTCAAGTTTCTTTAAGTAATATCAGCGAACCTTAAAGTAATATGAAAATGCCAAAGTAATCTGAGCACCTACCTGTGCCAGGGGCACCGGTGACATAGAAACCCATCCTTCTGGACCTCCTTGAGCAGGAAGGGGTACTCGTAGCGGAGGCTGTCATCGCTGCAATGCAAATGATCAATGTTGGAGGATTGCTTGGGTGTGCTGGATGAGGACATGATGTACAAAAAGAGGCAAAAAATGAAAGGGGCACTACTCTATCTGTCTATGATGGATGGGATGTGGGAGGAGAAAAAGGAAGTTCACTCCCCATCCATATCTAGCAAGCAACATCAACAATGTCTATGCCACAATATACCACATGAGTAATTTACAAAAACAAGCATGCGCACTAAATGTGGGAAGAACCGCAAGCCCCTGCGATAAATGTTTCCTGTGGCACCGTCCTGCACCGACACAGGCCACGGGTATTCAAAAACTAACATTCACAATACAGTTTGATTGCCCAAACTAATATCCCATTTCTGAGTCACATTTGTATTCAATCACCTATATATATATATATTATAATATCCTAATTTTTTTTTATATATTTGAACTAAGCAATATTTATATCTTCTACACTTCAATCCTAATGAGGTTATTGCAACCAAGACATGCAGCTAAAAAGAGCTATGAGCCTAGAATTGGTGGAGTGCTATCCAGACAGCTGCCTCTTGGGCCTCATAAAACCAAATGGGGGCTATTTCATAAAAACTGACACTGTATCAGGCAGTTAATCCACAATTCTCAGACAATCATACTCCGATCTTAACATTATTTCTAAAAAATAAAACATGCACCTATGCTGATGAATGGGACATGAACAGTCAGCCGTGAATTTAATGATAACAGTCAGCTGTGAATCTAATGATAATCTTACTAAAATGGGAGTAGATAATTGAATATGACAGGTTGGCGCTTTGGTAGTATGTCACATATTAAAACTGCAACAATTCCTGCATGCTGTGGGTTACGGGTCTGAAAACTGGCCAGTCCCAGTGGTGTACATGTCCCCCTGTGGTGCTTCAACGGCCATTGCACTATCAGCTATGGTGGGGGTAAAAGAAGGGACACTGCAAAAAACTGTCCCATAAGTGGTTTATAGGATCTAAGAGAGATAAACCTCTCATCATCTCATTCAGGGGAATTTTATTTTTAAAAAAATTTGAATGTGACTAGGGAGAAAATCATGACCACAATCATGCATAACTATTTCATGAAAATTAACACAGTATCAGGCAGTGAAGTCTACAATCATGCAATCAATTTAACAATCACATACTCAGTTGTGATGGACATAACATTATTTCTATAACTAAAACATGCGACCGTGCCCATGAATGAGACCTGAAGAGCGTATCTAATGATAATCATGCAATCAATTTAACAATCACATACTCAGTTGTGATGATCATAACATTATTTCTATAACTAAAACATGCGACCATGCCGATGAATGAGACCTGAAGGGTGTATTTGATGATAAACATGCTGATCGGCCTTGAAGACTACAGAGGATAGAACAATGTAGAAAAATATGAAGACACAAGAGAAGGGTAGGTCCATTGCAACTCTTACCAGTCCTGGGCATGATTGGTCATTTTCAGCTCTGAAGGAGGCAGCGGGCTGACCATACGAGCTATCTGGACCCAGACAAACTGGTACAGCTCCTGGTTGGTGGTGGTCTCTGTGCAGGGTATGATGATGGGGGTACCAAACAAGCTGGGACGTGACTTTTGAGAGGACAGGAAGTAGACATCCATCAAATTCTAAGATGAACAAAATAAATGTTAATTCTGATGGTGATGCACAAATTTAATAGAAATATTAAGGCATTTTGCTATGGAAACCATACTTATAGACTGACTGCATTTTGCTATGGAAACCATACTTATAGACTGTATTTTGTAATGGAAACCATACTTATAGACTGTATTTTGTAATGGAAACCATACTTATAGACTGTATTTTGTAATGGAAACCATACTTATAGACTGTATTTTGTTATGGTAACCATTCTTATAGAATGCATTTTGTTAAGGTAACCATACTTATAGACTGTATTTTGTTATGGAAACCATACTTATAGACTGCTTCTAAGTGTGATGCACCAATGTAATACATGTAGAAATATATTGATGCATATTGCCATGGTAACCATATTTTAAAGAATGTACTTTGTTATGATAACTACACTTATAGACTGCTTGAGAATCTCATGAATATTTCATTACAACCCCTACTCAAATCTTTTGTTATTACAACGTACTTTTCTAAAGTTTTGTTCCATACAATTTACATGCCAGTCTTTTATTAGTTTTATTATTACCAGCATACACCCATATCAACATTTTTTTTTTAAAAGTAGGCTATTAGAATTTATTATAAAATATAATCGAGAAATGGTAAAATTTAACCATGAAGTAGTGGGAAAAAAAACAACTATGAAACTATTAGGTCAAAAAGTTTAATAATATTAACACCGTTGATGGGAGGGGAAAAACACACACACACCATTTTACGATGAACTCCAATCACAAAGTTCTCAAATCTGTCAGACGGCCTCTGTCCATCCAATGTTCCTGAATTGGCTATGCTGGCATTGCTAGGGCTGCGGGAATGGCTCGGAGACTTTGAAACATTGCTGATGATTTGTGGCAGCTGTCCGTTCAGTTTGGCACCATTGTGAGTCTGAATACCTAAAGAAAACATGTGATTTCGTTAGCTTATTACTGATAATCTCTGAAATAATGATTTCAAAGGACCCAAAATAATGCATTTCTAAACTTACCAAAAAAATACACTTCTAAAATGATCAAAAAATACACTTCTAAAATGACCAAATAATACACTTCTAAAATGATCAAATAATACACTTCTAAAATGATCAAATGATACACTTCTAAAATGACCAAATAATACACTTCTAAAATGACCAAATAATACACTTCTAAAATGATCAAATGATACACTTCTAAAATGACCAAATAATACACTTCTAAAATGATCAAATGATACACTTCTAAAATGATCAAATGACACACTTCTAAAATGACCAAATAATACACTTCTAAAATGACCAAATAATACACTTCTAAAATGATCAAATGAT
The DNA here is from genome assembly GCA_021962125.1 of Bulinus truncatus. Lineage (NCBI taxonomy): Eukaryota > Metazoa > Mollusca > Gastropoda > Planorbidae > Bulinus > Bulinus truncatus. Next base: position 1,867,021 of record JAGDYQ010000068.1, read on the forward strand.
ACACTTCTAAAATGACCAAATAATACACTTCTAAAATGATCCAATAATGCACTTCTAAAATGATCCAATAATGCACTTCTAAATTGACCAAATAATACACTTCTAAAATGACCAAATAATACACTTCTAAGCTGAATAAGTCTGAAAAATTTTTTTTTTAAATAAACTGATGGAGTTTACTTGCCTTTGATGCAGCTCCTCTGTATATCAGGCAAGTCTAGGCTCTCATGGCTGCCAGAGTGAGGCTCTGAGTTCAAAGTGCAAGGGTTAGTCTCCTCCTCTTCTTCAGACATGGGTTGGATGTGTGGCGGGGGAGGAAGCTGGTACAGAAACAGGGAGCCAGGGATGAGGAGGTTGCGTATTTTCTGGTCATCCCGTGGAAGGGACTAGAATAAAAAAACAAACAAATAAGAATCAGTGTTCACGTTGGTAACAATTGGAAATGGTAAAATAGTATAGCATGTGCCTGAGAATGGAATAGAAAAAAAACATAAAAACTGGAGGGGGGGGGGAATGCATTCTAACGATGTAACATTCAAAACCAACATGGTCACCTCTAAACAATAATCTTTTGTTATGAATTAATCCAACCTATGCTGTCAGTTAAAAGCATTTTTTAAGTCATCAACTTTCATAAAATGGCATAAACTATGGAACAGCAAAGGGTGTAGCCCTGATATTAAACATTGTGGCAGTTGGCCCAATTAATACAGTGTTTTAAAAGAAACAACTTTAAAAATATAAAATATTTATCTGTGGAAAATATCAGCAAAACAAAACAAAACTAATCAAGGTGATCTCAAAATATATAAATACAGAATTCTTTTAAAAAGTTGACAGTGTTGTAAAAAAAAGAAAAGAAACAAAAACATTCACTGCCACACAGTCCATTTCTAGCCTGGCTGAGACCGTGTTCCCATGACAACGTTCAGTAAACACTGATAACCAAATATTTTTATTTTTTTTAATTTCTAACAGAAATCAGAACAGGCCGTGAATGAATCAGCGTGAATGACCATTTCAATGTCCATAAATGTTAAGCTAAAGAAAAAGAGATTAAAAAAAAAAACTTTAAATAAAATTGTACGCCAAAATAGAAAACCAAACAAAAAAAAAAAAACAGTGCAATCACAAAAAAAATTAAAATGAAGTTCAAGGTTGCAGAAGCTGAGTAAAAAAAAATTAAGTGGAATGTAAATCTGATATGACATATATATTTCCAAGAAACCAAAGTCGCATGTAACAAACAAGAAATGGCAAAAACAAAAAAAAACATCCATTTCTCACAGTCAGTAAATAAACCCCCCTTAGGTATTTGGAGGGAAAAAAAAAAATTAATATTTCAAGACCAAATTATCAACAGCATTCAAACCAACAGCATCTAAATGAAGTTCTCAAAAATAAACCGTAAATAGCTGCAGCAGCATCACAGCTGTCCAAGCACTGGATGTGGACTAAAATAAATCTGAGCCGCGGGTCAAATAACAGGAAGTGCTTTTGTTTCCCCATCACACAAACTGCCAGAAATGAAAGAGAGAAAAAAAAAAGGGCCAGAACCTTATCAGTGGCCGTAACATCTAATCTCACTATGATGAAAACACTTAGAAGAAGAAGAAGTTCAGCAAATAAAGACTATGGGGGGAGAAATAAGGGGAAATAAATCACTTCATCAACAAGCTCATGTAGTTAATTGGTTTCAAGGCCCTTCTCATTTACAGAAAGCATATATATAATCGGTTTCTTGGGTTAGGAGCAGAAATTTTATGAAAAATCAATCTTCCGACTCCTTTTTTTCTTATGAGAGAAATCACAATAATTAAAAAACATTTAAAAAATGTGATCGAAACAAAGAAACTAAACTTTTTCTTGCCTGTTTTTATCTGTCCAGACAAATAACCTATAATGGAATATTGTAATAATTCTTTGTGTGATTTGTATTTGGACTATGATGGTAAGTAATCAAGTAAACGTCAAGTAGTCAATTATTTTAATCCATTAATGAAGTGCTTAAATATATGTGACCAAATCAAATTAGACATTTTTTTAAAATGGCGAAGAGCATAATGTTGTCACTTCCTTTTTATTTTCAATCAAGTAAAGCATCTTAAATCAGGGATGGCAAATCGGATTTTATCATGAAGCCAAAATTGGATTTCATTTCAATTTTTTTCATGTTGTAACGGGTATCATGTAATTTGATCTTTGCTCTATTAGCCATCCCTGATCAAAATGTTGGTTAAGATGATGTGCAATTTTATTGTATCAAATGTAATACTCCTGATGTTTGTAATATTGCCAGGATGGCTCTCTAATCAACTAGAAGAAACATACAAGACCTTGAGAGCTCCACAGCAAACAATTAACATTATTTTGACAGCTTTTTTGGGCACAGTTTTTTTTATTGGAACAGCAGGTAAAGAGGAAAAAAGAAGCATGCTCACTGATTGTGATACAAAAAGGAAAATAAATGAATAAATTTGCAATAAATATTGCAATAATTAAATATTGCAGTCTCCATTTAAATATAACAGACAGTTTACCCCTGAAATATTTTGATAACATTTCAACCCCTTCCCCCCCGGCCTAATAAACAGCCGATCAACAAAGGAAAAAGAAAAAGAATGTCAGGTTATGATTGTAAACGGTGGTGCACGATGTTACTGGGTAACAAACAGTAAAACGTTAAAGTGAAACACCTTTGAAAATTTCACCTGACTCTATTTCAAAACTAACTTAAGCTGAATTGGTATACAGCTTGTACAAAGCACTTATTGTGATAGATTGTTAACCCTTAAAATAAACAAACCTCTGAACAATTTTATATTACATATTTTTATCCTTCCAATTAGGAAGTTAGTCAAGGTTTTAAAATTGACCTCTTTATTTCATTTATTTTAAGGTTGAAAAATTGGGCATGAGCTAAATAAACAAATCACCCTATTAAAATCCTTGTAATATTAATACGAAACAGCTATTAGATAGACCTGATGAAACAGCCAAAGACGCATTAAAATTTGTTCTTTATGTTAACAGGAAATATTATAGTTCTGATCGTCTTCGCCAAAAGTAAATCCAAGCAAACGGCCACAGTATTCATCATGGCCCTGGCCACCACAGATCTCATCATCTGCCTGGTGGTGCTGCCCGGGGTGCTGGTGAAAGAGTGGTATGTGCCTTTCAGGTGGGATGCCCTCTGCCGAGGCTGGGAGCTGGTGCGCTGTGCGACTATACCTCTGTCAACGCTCATTTTGATGACGGTCGCGGTGGACCGGTACATCCTAATTTGTTGTGTTGGCCACAGAAGAGCTATTTCAACACAGAGGGCCAGGTGGGAACATTTATTTTATTTTTTCTCACTATTAAATCAGCCCCTCTGTTAGTTTTTGTAAAAGTAAAGTTGTCTTGGCCCTAAAGGGCCACTGGGAATTCAACAGTTTCCGCAAGGATTGTGTGGTTAGCACAAAGCCCATCCACCTTTAAACTCCCCAAGTCTGGCACCCATTTAAAGCTGGTTGGATTTTTAACCGACTTTCACCAGAATCTGAGAAAAAAAACAACTCCCCCCCTGGTTCTAAAAGAGGTTCATACCCGGAGCTCTCAGGTTGACAGTCAAGCACTTTTAAACTGCTCAATCACGCATCCTCCATATTAGTTATGGGACGATGATGTCAAAATGTTTACTGATTCAAATATAATCACCTATTCCGTTTCAATTTTTATAAATAACAGACCTTTTAGAATCATTAGAAAACAGGTTTGTGGTATTATGCATCAGGCAAGAAATCAAAAATCAGGTAAAAAATCTGAATGCAGTGACCCAAAAAAAAGCTATTTCCAAATTTATAACGCTGCAAATTCATTAGCAAATTGAAAAAGAAAATTATAAATTTGCTATTAATCTACCTATAATTATGTGTTAACAGTTAAGTTCAATATTTTTTCAAGCTCATTAAAAATAAATATTAAAATGATCAATTTAGCTGATCAAAGTCAACTGCTTGATGAAACCGCAAATTGTAAATGTATCAAGAATGCCAATAAAATAAATTTATTTTGTAAGTCTAAGATCTCCATCGATTAGTAAAAGTTATGGATCGTTTAAGATTGTGGCCCAATGAGGTTCTTAAGGAGAGATGCAGATATTTGCTGCGTTTAGTGAATTGAAATCAGTTTTTCCTATTTTTTAATTGAAGTATGTTTTTACTATTTAAAAAAAACTGGAACTAATGCCAGGCCACCACTGTTATGTAATGTCCATTTACAACAAAGAAAAGTCAAAATAGCAAGTTTCTGATTAAACTCTTTTTCATATTTTCTAAAAAATCAAAGAGCAAAGGCAATACAGTTGAGAGTGAAAGTGAACTATAGTCGACCTGAGATCATGGATCAATAACTGAAATAATTAAAGAGGGAGGTGTAAAAGGTCACCAAAGTTAATAGGAAAGATAAAAAGGGCTATAAATATTACACGGAACCTGGCAATATCAATAGCTGAGACAGCCCAAGTCAAATAGCTTCAGAGTTTATTAAAAGGTCACAGCCCACAGCTGGAGTATTAGATTTAGGACATAGTAATGAGAATGATATCCTGGCATTGCATTATTAAACACAGTACATCATTTGAAGTACCTTGTGTTGTAAATACGCTGCATCACACAACTAGGAAATCTATATGCAAGTAACCTCACAGGGGAAAAAGTGGCTGCTTAGATGAAGACTGAAATAGGCTGGTCCATACAAGAGCCACACATTACAGCTCAACAAACGGGAATGGAGGGGACTTTGCTAGCTGTCTCCATAAGCTCTCTTTAAAAGAAAAACTTTATGAAGAGCTAATGGATAAAAGATATCAATTATTGGATCCTATCAATCATTCAGAAGGGGGTCGCCACCTAGTATTCTGTCCACTTGTTTATGTCTTTACAAACAGGTTTTTGAAATATTGTGATGATGTTTTGTTTTATTTCACAGGTGGATACTTGTAGGGATTGTCTTATGCAGTGTAGGTCTTGGGATCCCACCCATGCTAAGAGTCGGGGTCTACCAGCAGGGTCCTTCACCGGGGGATCCCCACCAGTACCTGGGACTGTGCATAAGTAACGACTTCCTCCTCAGCAAGCATGCAGCAGACCATTACTGGCAAGCCATGGCAGCAAAGTTCTTCTTGGTTTTGGTAATTGTAGTCATTTTGTACTGCAAGATATTTCACACTGTCTACAGGCAAGGACAGTGGAGTCCCGGGAAAAATCAGGGCGGGTCTTCCGCAGGGGATAATTCAACGACGAGGGTAAGAGGTGAAAAGGTTATTCTCACCAACAACCTGGGGCCTGGGATTTATAAAGATAAAAAGGACTTAACACCACAGACACACTCCAGTGAAGCCACTGGCAGCAGATGTCTGAATAACAGGCCAATGTCTTCCAGCCTTTTGGCAACTCCAGTGGAACCATCAAAACAACCACCAATGAAAGTGCCCCAAACAAGCATCACTATAGATGTCAAAGAGATGAAAAGTGAGATCAGCTTGGAAACTCTTCAAGCCATAAGTGACACACATGAGGTGAAGCCAGAAACACAACAGGAACTGCCTCAGACGCATCGCTCCAGTCAAAACAACACCAGACTCGTGGGACACGTGAAAATTCAAAAGCTGGTAGGATTAAAGATTGATGAGCAGCAAAATCAAATTAACAGCCCACCACCACTTCCAGCCAACGGTCACTCTGACAACATGATGCTTGGACATCACAAGAGTGGCGGCTTGTCTGACAATACTGTGACCACTGATAACGTTTACTCACATGAGACAATCAACAGTTTTAACAACTTTAACCAACAAATACTAAATGATTTAAAGTGTACACCATCACAAGAAAACCACAATGACAGACAAGTTAAAGCCAATCACATAAGCCCAGTTATTATCCAACGTGAAAATAATACTATAAATACAGCTAAATGTATTAACCAATGTGAAAATGACACTATAAATACAGACACATTTATTAACCAACATGAAAATGACACTATAAATATAGATACATGTATTAACCAATGTGAAAATACTACTATAATAAACCTCAAAATAAACCACAGTAAAAATCTAGTATTAAAAAGTGAATCTGGACTAAATAAAGAAAACAATTACTTAACACCAAGCCAACAGGACCCTCAGCTAGTAGATTTGCCAAATTCAACTGGGTTATCTATAAAATCTGATCAAACTAAAAAATGTGGTCAGCCAAATATTAAACTCTTCAAGAACCTCAAATTTTTTTGTAAATCAAAAGTTCATCCACTGGAGCAACAAAGCTGTAGCAAGAAACAAACCTCCGATAAATATTCAACAAAAAGGACAAAGAAACATTTATCACACCCTCGATATCATATCAGCGACGCCAGACAGAAACGAATCTGGTCAGCACAGGTCAAAACTGCCAAGGTTCTGCTACTGGTCACCGTTGTCTATGTACTGAGCTTTGCTCCAGCGCTCTTGATGACGGTGGACGCTATACCGCCTCACAGGGTCCCTTTCTACGCCTACTTTATCCACAGTGCTGCCAACCCTATCATCTATTCCTTCATCAACAAACCTTTTCGCAGACAGCTCGCCCAGAGCCTCAGATGTAAACAATGTCTGCAGTGACCTGCAGTTACAAGATGTAAACAGTGCACGCAGTGACCTGCAGTTACAAGATGTATAGGATGCACGACAAAAGACTTCATATAGCCTGGACTAAATTTTCAGTTATTTGTAACTCAGTGAAGAGGGAATAATCTCCACAAAGTTTTACCTCTCTTTAACAAAGGGCAGTAACTGGCTGGATGTTTGAGCAAGCTGCTCCTATAACCAAACTCATCAATACAAAGCAGAGTAAGGTGGGGGAAAAAAAATCGTAACACTTGATTTACTAATAATGAACAAAATTAATTTTAAAACTGCCAAAAGTCCCTACAAAACACAAAGATGTTAATTTCTTAGCTTCAAATGAGGATCAGGGAAGAAGAATGAGTTAAATGAGCATAAATAAAAACTGTCAGACTGAGTTAAAACACCAAATTCAGTCTGGACTCCAATTAGCATCCTCTTCAAGCAGCATCCAAATCTGATAGAATGACCAGGCCTTCATGTTGGAGACTTTAATAAAAAAAAAACCAGAAGTTCAAGTGTGTGATACAGAGGACAATGAAATGTTTTAGCACCACATCTCCACCAGGTGGCACCAAAGCCTAACCCCCTGAACCCTCAAAACAAATTGCTCTCTAATGAATGAGTAATTGAACAAGGCTATCAGTGTCAGTGACAGCTACTCAACTTGCAATTGATAGAATATCTCATGTAATATCACAAGACTGAAATTTAAAACACGTGTTATGTGTAATATCCCTTAAAATCTAGCATCTTTGTAGAGCCACACATGAGGTCAATGAGCCACACATGAAGTCAACGAGAGCCACACATGAGGTCAATGAGAGCCATGTCATGGCATTTTATATGGTAAAAAAATTTTTTTCAAAGGACCACACCAAAGTCAAATAATCAAAACTTAGTGAACAAAAGTAATTAAATAGTAGAGAGAAACTGGCCCAATGGGAGCCACATAAAGCTGGCCCAATGGGAGCCACATAAAGGCCCAATGGGAGCCACATAAAACTGGCCCAACGGGAGCCACATAAAACTGGCCCAACGGGAGCCACATAAAACTGGCCCAACGGGAGCCACATAAAACTGGCCCAACGGGAGCCACATAAAACTGGCCCAACGGGAGCCACATAAAACTGGCCCAACGGGAGCCACATAAAACTGGCCCAACGGGAGCCACATAAAACTGGCCCAATGGGAGCCACATAAAACTGGCCCAACGGGAGCCACATAAAACTTATCAAAGAGCCACAGTTGGCCACCCTTCGTAAAACCTATAAAAAAAAAAAACGTTTCTGAAGTGTGAAGAGAAAACAATTACTTGCTGTTTCATCATAAAACCAGCGAAACTGAAAAGTTTGATAACAGCACTTATCTGATGAAACTTTCAAAGACTGACCTTTACAATGGGTCCACTAACTTCCACAACCAACAGCTGCTCCACTGGAATGTCTGAAAGTTTGCTGACCTCCCGCTTCAAAGTTTTGTATTTCTCGTCCATGTTGAGTCGTAGGCCATATTTTACAGGAACCGAGCCATCCAGTTTTTGCACTGAAATGCCAACAAAGACGATATTTACTGGCATAAAAATATGTCATGTTACATTTAAATACCTCTGAACAAGATATATTGGATTCACTAACCCATTGCTGAGGATATTTTACCGAGATTTATTGAACCACAACTTTGATTATTTTTTTGAGTTCATCAATGTTTTTTTTTGTTGTTTTTTTTACTTCATATTTATAAACATTAACTTTCATGATTACAGCACGTGAACAAGTGATTTTTTTTTTTTACTGATATGTAATTCATGAATTCATCTTTTTGTTTTATTAAAATAAATGTATCTACGTCATGTATTTTGTTTCTTGGCTCATTTTCTATTTTTTAAACACACAGTGCGGATATAACGGACAAAAACGAAATTTTTACATTTATAATTATTTTTCTCACCAGATTTTTTTTTTTACCAGATATTACACTTTTTTGTTTTTTTTTCTTTTAATTGTTCATTATATATATATATAGATCAGGGACGAGGCATGAACGTTGCCGGTCTAACTGTTAGAGAAAAATGTATTGATGTTTTTATGCTATATACAGAGCACAAACTTGTAGTAATTTTATTATGAATGATTATATAACTATATGCAAAAAACAGTGTTTACCTGTACTGTGGTAATTGAATATAGTTAGCGTAACCATTCATAATAAAATTATTACAAGTTTAAATATATATAGATTGTATATGTTGTTAGTCCAATACTTTATAAAAATATATTAATCTTTGTTCGTTTGTGCTCTGTATATAGCATAAAAATATCAATACATTTTTCTCTAAGAGTTATGACCGCCAACACTCACGCCTCGTCCTTGACATAGATAAACATCTGCCCTCATGAGTCAACTTCTACCTAGTGTCAAGAATTATCGATGAGACAAAAGGGTCAATGCTAAATAAGTTATGGATTCATTTTCTTATCTGTAGTTACTATGAACAGATTTTTAAAAAGCATAGTAAATTTATGAAGTAAAAAAATGTAGCAATCCATTTTATTGCCAGTGGATCCATTTATCATCTGTTCTGCAGCATAAGACTGTCACACCAATCCTGATTTCATTCAAACAGATTAACACCATTAAACCCAAACTGTCACATTAAAAAGCTGGCTATTCAACAATGTGTGATTCACTCCTGCTCAAAAATTATTTGCCTGGTAAAGTATTTCCTAAAAAAAAAAGGAAGCTCGTTTCATTGTATTAAAAGATTTTTTTATCCCGGAAAAATCCTAAACCTTCATATCAACTTGGGGGGAGGGGGGTTAAAAAAAAGAGGCTTACCAATAACCTCTATATGTATGCAACTGTCCATCGGAAGAGGCAACGACAGATGGGAATAGGGGTCAAATCGAACACTAACATGGCCACACTCCTTGCATTTGACCTGGGACTTCAAGATGCCATGAAACAAATCCACTATGATGGACTGGTTCCTGAGCAGATGATTTTCCCAAGCCTGAAAATAAATACAAATGCAATCAAAATTGAACAAAAATCAGAAATAAAATGCAAAATTTGAAATTTGCAAAAATGTACATTGTAAGAAAAATACTAAATTGCAAAGCCTTCTCTGCTTTTTCAAGACAACCCTTTACGCACAGTACAAGTATAAGGGAATTATTTTCTTGCAGCGAATCATTCACCCTGCTTTAAATTTAAGTCACTTGATCAGGTGTACCGGCCACAGTAAATATTTGGATGCCTTGATTAAACTGATGCTTCTGTTCACACGAACAACATACCTCTCTGGCAACCACACGGTCAGGTCGGCCATCACTATCCTTCAACTCAACGTACGGTTTATTATGCACTCGATTAAGATCTTCATGTAGGCCATCTAACAGGAAGCTGAGCAGCTCCTGGGAGTCGTGCTGCTGGAAGCCATTAAAACGTGGAGCGTATTTCCCTATGGTCCACTACAGAGAGTTAAGCGAAAAAAAAAATGAAAAGTTTAAAAAGAAAATCCAAGTGTAAGAATATTTCATGAAAGTAAACCAAAATCATTAAATAATCAAACTTTAGAAGGCAGAGAATAACTCATAAAAAAAAGATAATGGTTAGAAAAAATGTAAATTTAATTTTATCATTGACCATACAAATCTTTTACAAAAACTTATACAATACTGATGTAAAAGAGCCATTTAAATTGTGCAAAAGCAATACACATATATAGGCCAGCTACTTAAACTCAGTTTTAAATCATTAATGACTTACCCTAAGCTTCAGGGGGGCTACAGTTTTAGATGTGCCGCTCCATAAATCTTTGATAAGTTCTCCATACCTCTGAGCTATGTGACCCTTCATGCCTAGAGGGTTGTCCCTGATCAAAAAGAAAAAAATGTATTAAATTTTAAAAATTTTATCCTAACCTTTAGTCTAGAAAATATAGCCACCCAATTACAAAACACTTAACAATTTAAAATTGCACTTAACAAAGCACTTGGCAATTTAAGAATGCACCAAACAATTTAAGAGTGCACTTAACAATTTCAGATTAAAAAAATTATTATTAACACAAGAAAAAGGAAATTTTTTTGCTTTGAATTCTACCACTTACAAAATGTATAAGCCATTCCTTTAAAAAACTATTAAAGCCAAGTGTATTAAGGTGAATCCATCAACAGTAGGTCCTACCCACTCATCCACCACCCATCCATATTTATTTAATTTTCATAATAAATGATGACACATCACCAAGTAGTCAACACGTAAGCTTAAATGAATAAGCCAATCAGCCTCATTCTGTATGACATATTGCTTATTGATTTATCCATCTGATAAATCTTATCAGACACCCACCTGTTGAGCTCAAAGAGGTGAAGATTGCTGATGAAGTACTGGGTGAGCGGCCAGGAATTGGAGACACACTGTAAGGCTGCATTCATGAAACATGTATTACCCAGGTTGTTCAGACCCGTTGCACCTTTCTGAGTTGGCACTAATACAAAAATTAAGAGGAAAAGTCTTAATATTTTTTAGAATCAACTACTATAATGTGCACCTTTCTGAGTTGGCACTAATACATAAAATTAAGAGGAAAAGTCTAAAGGGTAACTTTTAGAATCAACTACTATAATGTGCATCTCTGTCATGGTATAGTTATGAGTACTACGCACACAGGTGTGTGTGTATCTTTGGAGCTTGGCCAACCAGGTCAACATGTGGTCACGGGGTCAAGATTCGAGATGTTTATAGAAAACAAATATGTTGTTTATTCTAGATATTTATAGAAAATAAATATGTTGTTTATTTGTAAATTGTATTGACTAAATGAGTGAGAGACAGAGCGATGTGGAATGTTCGAGATGGATGGAAGGAAATTATATAAAGACGATGTTCAGTTGAGAAAGAAGGGAATTGAGTCAATCGAGTCAGTGAAGTCATTTGAGTTCAGAAGTTGAGAGAGTATTTGAGTACATATCAGAAGTTTTAGTTGATCAGTTAAGTTCAATTGTTAACAAGTATTATTCATTGGATTTATTCTGTTTATATGTTATTGTGTCGTCAATAAATCATATGAACCATGGACATGAATTGAGTTCTCATTATCAACCAGTTCATACCAATAACATCATTTACAAGAATCAACTACTATAATGTGCACCTTTCTGAGTTGGCACTAATACATAAAATTAAGAGGAAAAGTCTAAAGGGTAACTTTTAGAATCAACTACTATAATGTGCATCTCTGATTTTTAAATTTTATGTACATGATTTATATCCCCCCCCAAGATAAGTGATGTACCATAAATCTTCATAGCTCTTGTGGGTTTTTTTATATTATAAAATTGAATGAATTATCAAAAATTAAAAAAATAGGCAAATACTTAAAGCAGAGATAAGTCAAACCATTTTTTTGTCAATCAAGTCAATCAAACATTATTAGACAGCAAATAAAAACACCCTTTTCTTTAAAAAAATTTGGATGAAAAAAAAAAAGGGTTTTTAAAATTACACTACCCCCCATCTAAACAAAGGTAAGCTAACAAATTATTAAAATAAAAAAAAAATACACAAAAGGTAAAGATCTTCAAAAAATAATAAAATGAAACTATACACAAAATAAATATCTTTATATTTAGAAATGACGAATAAAATGTTGAAGAGTTTTGAACATTTTTGACTATGGGCAATGCAAATTTTTTGAAGGTGGTGCATGCCCGTCCTGTTTTACCACAACTGTTTTTAAAATGCAAATAAGTGATGGCGAAAATGAATAAAAAAAATGATTAGTTTAAAATGAAAAAAATACCATCGTCTTTCTTGGCAGTTTTATTTTTTGCCAGCTGGGACATCTCCTCTGGCCAGGTTAAATCTTTGTTGCGAACTGTAAAAGAGAACACATATGTATGAAGCAATGTAGACTTTGAAAAAATATACAATAAGTTAAGGAAAAGACTACAAAGTGATTTCTGCATACAAAGAATTGAATGAATACCTTCCAAAAGAATCTGTTGATTGTCCTCGATATCACATTCTTCAACTGTCTTGTCTTCATCCTCCAGCAGTGTCAAGTTTTGCTAAGAAGCAAATGAAATAAATGTCTTTTTTTAAATCATATATTTTGATATCTTTTTATACAATTCTTCACAGGCACAATTTTATACTTTCTGATGTAAATATTAAGTAAATATGTAATTGTGCTCAATAATTACCTTTTTTTAAATCATATATCTTGCAATTTTTATGCAATTCTTTCAGGCACAATTTTATACTTTCTGACGTAAATATAAAGTAAAATATTTAGCTCATTGAATTCATGGTTCCTTAGTTTTCACTGCCCTCACATTTTAACAGCCCCAAAGCATTTTTACTTTTTATTTTTGTTTCTCCCCTCCTCCCCAATACAACATGCAGAACTTTTTTCCCTTTCAGAAATATTTTTTTTCTTTCAGACAGTGTACGTACATCATCTTTCACATTAATTTTCCACAGCCTAAAGTCCTCTCTGTAAAACCTCAGCTTGTTACAAAGGAATTCATAGATCTGCCCCAGCGTATGCTTGCGGCTGAAAGAGGCTGTGTATGCATGGTATCGTCGTGGTAACGTGGGACCATTAGCAAATGCTGAAACATATATTTTTTTTTAAACAAAAATAAATCAAACCCAAAAAAGTCAATGCTATAATCAACGCTGACAAATGCACAACTATTGTACACAAAAAGTCAATGCTAACAAATGCACAACAATTTTACACAAAAAAAAAAACCTAAAGCTCAAAATAATTATAGTATCTCAGAAAGTCAAAATATTTAATAATTTGCTTCCCTTTAATTTCAACAAATGCTACATTTTAGGATGCTCCGTCTCACTGAATGTGATTGATTAAAAAAAAATTCAAAATTTTAAAGATAAAATTTAATTTAAAACATGTACATTTTCACAACAGATACAAGCATTTTGATCAAAATAAAATTTCCCAATGTTGCTGAAACATGATTAAAGCCAGAGCCTCCCTCCCAATTTCTCCAAATATTTATGCCACCATCTTGACCCCCCCCCTGGCAAAGTAACCAAAGAATTTATAGTACAAATGGTGAAATCAGAAAAAAAATCATTTTATACCAGAAATATTACATTCACGTGTAGGAAAATTGACAGTGTTTCTGAAACAACTGAGATTTTTTTCCAAAAAGTAGTATATATATATTTATTTCTTTTAATACATCCCAATCTAGAGGACAGTGCACCCTAATTAGGTTTCTATAACTAGTTCCATATACTAATGTTTTTTTTAACCTTGAAAGACCTAAACCATACACATTAAATAATATAAATAACATTTTTATCTTAATCTAGATGAATAATAAATCAATAAATTAACAATCTATATAGTGATCTGGGTTCTGCGTTAAATCCAAAGTAAAGAATTAATACAACAGTATTCCAGTTTGAAATATTAATCATAGTCCTTGCAGAGGCATTGCAGGGTACAGCTAGTTAAATAACATTCAAAATAATTTCAATAAGCAATTAAATCCTCTCTACAATATGAGAACAACCAATGCTAAAACATCCGTCTCAGTACTCACATGTTGCCATGCCATTTATGTTGTTCATGAAACTAGTTAAATATGTTGATGATGGGTTTCTTTGATTAGGGGTTTGGTGACGCATGATTCTAACACAGATAGGGTACAGCTCTAAATCTGGGACAATGCCAGTTGATGAAGTGTTGATCACCTGGACAAATTAAATGTTAACATTTGAAATTTAACATTTCACAACAATCCACTTTTTTTTTTTTTTACATAGAAACGACAAAAGAAACAAGAATGAGGAATAATTTGCATCAGAAAATAATTAAATACAGCCTAAAAAAGAAAAGAATGTGTGATTTAAAAATTAGGCAAAATAATGGAATTCTTTTACATGTAGTTGGTGACAATACAGATTTAAAACTTTTCACTTTATATTCTAGTTGACCTGTCATTCATGAACTGTTCTAATAATTATGCTCTTAAAAAAAATTTTTTTTTTTTTTAAATATTCCTCAAAACATATTACACCTTACAAAATAATACTGACACATTCAAATTTCTTTATTTTGAAAGCTTGTACTTCAAAGCTGTTTTTTTTTTTTAAATAATATTTTTTCAGCTATTCAGACACAAACATTTTTTTTTTATTTTTAATGAATACTTATTGTTGACCTGAAGTTTAACCATTTTTTTTTTCAAGTCTTACTCTGCTAGTCCAGTTACTTTTATAATTTAAATGAAATATTTTTCTTAAAAATAGTCCCTGAACTTATCAAAACATAGATGGCTGACTTTACTAAAATTGTATTTCCTGTTTCTATTCTTTCCAATGTGTGACTTGCTTTAAATAAATATGGAAAATTTTCACACTTTTACTCTTAAATATAATTTGTTATCACTGCATGAAATACATTATTCTGTAACAGCACCAGAAAAAAATGAATGCTAAAGAACTTACAGTTCTAGGTAAAGCAGGAGAACCACCATACCAGGTGGTCAAGGATCTCCATATGCATTCTGGGACAATCTCAAAATCTTTTCCCCTGGATAACACAATATCACGCCTTAGTCGCCCGCCTTCATTTGTTAACGTAGTATACTGCAGACAATTAGCACATTGTTAGAAGAATGACATTTAGTAATAAATAAAAAATAAATTTACATGATTACTTCAAAACTGTTTTGACTTTTTCACATCAAAAACATTTTTTTTTAAAAACTGCTTATCCATTTAAATAAAATGGTGTTGGTTTTAACTGTTATGAGGGTTTAAATGACATTTCACAAGGCACCTAGAATGGCAGCTGATTATAGAAAAGTCAAGAATATTTTTTTAATTAGACAAAATTACTTCCTTACAGTCGTTACAGAAGATACAAAGGCTGACAACAAAGACCTGTCTGAAACATGACAAACCGCTCTGCGCATTCATATTTACTTTCAAAAACATAATTTCAAGTCATGTCTATACAAAGAACTCACTTTTTGAGGATTGACTAAAAGGTGATTGTTGTTGATGGCTGGAGGTTTCAAAATGCCTATAGTGCTGAGTTTTCTGGAACTCTTTGGTGAATAACCAGCAGGCCTGTGGCTGGGCGTGGTGTCAGGAGGCACTAAAGTAGAGGCGTTGGATCTAAAAATTGGAAATGTAAACAAGGGTAAAAAAAAAAAAAATAATAATACAAAGAACAACGACAACCTGCTGCAAAGATCAATTCAACACATTTACAAAAAAAAAGTAAAGCATATTCAGAAGATTTAAAACTTTGCAATCAATAAACTTCCCCCTGCTAGGTCACAATTTTTACAAGTGTATACGAGAATGCTGAACATGGGTCACTTAAAGGATTATTATTAATGGCTGGCAACTTTAAAGTTCCCTTAACCCTAACGGGCCATCGGGGCAGATGAAGTGTAGAATACATCTGTTTCTATAACCTCGGCATATGAAGGGATTGTGTGGTTAGCACAACGCCCAGCCACCTTTACTTCCCCAACTTAAAGTCAGGTACCCATTTAAAGCTGGGTGGACTTGTGGGCAATGTTCCCTCTAAGGTGTGATATGAAGTGAGCAAAAAAAATTTGTCTCTGAGCGACATTTTGTTTTGAGGCCAAAATTAGTGAGCGATTTTAGCGATGTCGTCCGTCGGATTGAGCGATCGGATGTATAGTATGAGCGACGCTCTGAATTCGTGTGAGCGATCGCTCACGCGCTCAGCTTAGAGGGAACATTGCTTGTGGGACGACTTTGAAACACATTACACCTGGAAAAATACCACATGGTTCTCACCGAGGATCGAACCCAGGACTCTCAGGTCGACAGACGAGTATCTACACCCCTCGGCCACCCGTCCCACCTGGCAACTTTAAACACTTTGTTATTTTTAGTTAAATGAGGTTAAAATTTTGTCTTACTATCAACAAAAAAAAAAGACAATCACCGGAAAGAAAGACGATAGAAAACAAATTTTCAGCTGAACAGTAGCCTGACAAACTAATACAAGAATCGTATAATTACGAACATTCATGAGGATAAAAAGCAGTTTCATTTGAATGTTAGAGTCTTGCTTTTAACATGAGCTCTTCAGTGCAATAAGATAAAAACTGTTTATTCGCTTACAAACATGATAGTTAAGCATCCGAATGTTTTTTCACCTGTAAGCCTGATTGCTGACATCAGATCCAGGGCGAGAAGAGCCAACAATAATCACAGAATCTTCTACCCATGTAAGAGATGTGCCAGAGTGTTTCCCTTTGGCTATTCTCTGCTGACGATTAACTGCGTCCAACTGATAAAAAAGGAAATCATATTGTAAACTACATAGTTAAAAAAATTATTGAAAAAAATAAAGTATTTCATTAAAAAAAAGTACTTCACAAAATAAATAAATTATTAAAAAACTACTTAAAATTTTTTATTGCACATGTATTATGTCTACGTACCTCACTGTTAACGTAGTCTAACCACACTCTCCACCACTGCATGCTGACTAAATACCAGATTTGGCCAATCTCTAAGGGTTTCCGACTTTCTCTCTCCAACCAATGTCTAAAGGGAAATAAAGTAAATGCAATAAAAATTTTTTTCAAAGATTTCAAATAGAACACAATATGAGTGGCAGTCAGGATCCACACATTTACATTCAATCATTGAAATTAGGATCAATATTTATAATGTATTTAAATGATGTAAATTATCCCCCTGGAAAGTGACATTAAAGTTAACGTTTCCCTTCTTGGCCCTAACGGGCCAAATGGGGCAGATGTAGTGTAGAATTTATCTGTTTCCATAACCTCGGCATATGAAGGGATTGTGTGGTTAGCACAACGCCCAGCCGCCTTTACTTCCCCAACTTAAGTCAGGTACCCATTTTAAAGCTGGGTGGGCTTGTGGGACGACTCTGCACCAAATTTCACCTGGAAAAATTCCAAGGTTCTCACCGAGGATCGAACCCAGGACTCTCAGGTCGACAGTCGAGTATCTACGCCACTCGGCCATCTGTCCCATAACGGGCGTTAGGGGATTAATTTTACTGAAAAGCTAAAATTTCCTAATTAGAATACTAGCTTCAAGTGAAGAGTACATGTAGACATTCAGGCATTTCCTAAATTAGAATACTAGCTTCAAGTGAAGAGTACATGTAGGCATTCAGGCATTTCCTGGATTTAACTACTCGATTCAATTGAAGAGTACATGTAGACATTCAGGCATTTCCTGGATTCGACTACTAGATTCAATTGAAGAGTAAATGTAGGCATTCAGGCATTTCCTGGATTAGACTACTGGCTTCAAGTGAAGAGTACATGTAGGCATTCAGGCATTTCCTGGATTAGACTACTAGCTTCAATTGAAGAGTACATGTAGGCATTCAATAATGAACACACAAAAACTGTGGACAACAAAATTTTTAAAAAGACTTACTGAATAATTTTTCCTTCCTCTTCTTTTGTTTGTGGTGATAGGCCTAGCACTATGTGACATATCTGAAACAAGGTTTTCAGATTCATCAATGGCATTGTATAGAAATGATAAAATAAATAGGGGACTGCTCACTTATTACGTAACACCCTTTAATGAAAAAGGGGGGGGGGGGGGCAAAGTATGATATGGCTTAAAGAAAGTGTTATGGGTTGTAGTCTTCAAAAAATCTTTTTAAAAAAAAGGGTCAATAATAAGTGAATAGTGAATATATGTATATATATAAATGTACATATACTTATCAGTAGAAACAGACTTTATTAGATGCAATCTTATTAATTTTTTTTTCAATACCTGACTGAGAAGTTCTAAAAAGTCTGTTGTCAGCTGGTTGTTGACCGTCCACAGCAGGTAGTCCTCCATTGTCAAAGCCCCTTCCTGTACGAATAAGTTATTAAAAAAAAAAAAAAAAAAAAGCAACACTGTTACATACTGCAATCTTTTATGTTGTTTTTAAAAAACATTTGTTATGAGTTATTTTTTTTATGGAATAATTTTTTTTTATGATCGCTAATCTTATAAATATATGAAAAGTTAATGGAAAAAGGCTTAAGTCCAGTCCACAGAGAAAAAAATAATTCACAATAGATGTTAATTAAAGCAAAACTCAAAACAGGCTGCCCATAAAGAAACCAACCTGTCCATGAATATAAATGTAATCTGTACTATATCTTACCCCATTAAGATCATGGCAGGATAGGATTTCCTTGGCGACAATTCTATGATCTATCACAGGGAAATTTTCAATCTGCTGTAAAAAGTTTAGCAAAAAAAAAAAACATTGTAAAATTAGAAAATTACAATATTAATAGTAAATTGAATCAAAATTTAAAAAAAAAGTGGATGCCATTTTCCAAATAAAATTAATTTTTTTTTATTAATAATAGTTTGATTTCACCATGATGAATTAGGTCACTGTTACTATGAAATAGTGAAGCAGCTATTCTGTCAGTTTAAGCTGGTTAGCAATCAGTGTTGAAAAATCAATGACAAGAATACTCAGTATAATATTAATACATGTATATTTATTCATAATCCAGTTTAGCTACGATAATGATTCCTTATCATCAGGACTAGAAATTCTATGACCCAAAAAAAGGTATAAATATGCATGCATTTATGCCCCAAAAAATACCACCAAACAATACCAAAATATGGCCTAAAGGTATATAAACATACGCTAAATTACTTATTATATTCCTAGTCGGAATAAATGTTATCTTTTGATCTTTTAACAAATCAGTAATCACTGGGGTGGGGGTTAATAATCTCTGAAATATTTACCAAAGTCTGCTCAGAGTTGTAGACATTTCTTACAACATTCAAATTTTCTAGCATTGCCACCACCTCCGTTTCATTCAGACGTGAATCATGGTCTGCGTCAAACAATTTAAAACAAACTGTGAGGAAGAAAAAAACAAACAAACAAAAATGTATCTATTGATAATAAAAAAAATTTAAACAATTGATTTTTAACAAGTTATACACCCATGAGTTTGCGTCAGTGCATTGGTTATGTCTCAGTGACTGTGTAAATCATCTACAAAACCATTTTTGAAGTTATCGCTATGTAAGTGTGTGTGTGTGAGTAATGGGTGTAAATGTAGCTGTGAAGTTCCTGCAAGCAAGTAAGGTTTATCTCTTGAGCCTATAGTTTTTGGCAGCGCTTTTCCATCCTCACAATAGCCTAGACTGCAATGGCCATGGAGGCTATACAGTGATTGGAATCTCAAACTCATAACAACCCTACTCATCAGGCTCAGAACCAAAGCAGAACAGAGTCACCAAAGTGATTTCATTCATTGCTTTTAACTAACACCTCTCTTAGTAGGGCATAATATAAAAAAAACAACTTGAAAATGACATTAAAGTAATGAAACAAAACATCTTTTGAGTGTCTAATATTAATTGGGTAGTAAAAAAAAAATTGTAACATGTA
This sequence comes from Bulinus truncatus, assembly GCA_021962125.1. NCBI lineage: Eukaryota > Metazoa > Mollusca > Gastropoda > Planorbidae > Bulinus > Bulinus truncatus. Next base: position 1,887,126 of record JAGDYQ010000068.1, read on the forward strand.
GTTAAAAAATATATTCAGAATCTAGTGAAATCTATTCTCATGAAAGCATCAACTTATTTAAACATCATTTTTTTTCTTTTGCTAATTTTCTAAAATATGTGTCAATGCCAGTTAAAAAAATTCTGGGTCAATGACTGCATTTTTTTTTATAAACCAATCAGAGCATGTTAGCAGATAGATTGGTGTTCAAATGACAAGAACTCACATTTCTGTCTCTCTAATGAAGGGCCACGACAACAAGCTGATATTCCACAAGCCATTTCTTTAAAGTCTATATGATTGTCACAGTTTTCATCAAATGCCATAAAAAGGGCTGCAATTATAATATTAAAAAAAAAAAAGCATGTCAGATCATATAATATATGTATTTAAATAGTTATATACATCAAGAATAATTTGTAGGTTTTCAGCTAAATACAATATACTTAGGTAATGGTAAACATAAATCTTAGACAATCTAAATGCAGCTAACACTGAAATATGATTTTGTGTGTACTGTAGTAATAAACATGGCAAACCAAAATGTGCACCACCCCTGTTCTAAACCAGTGCTCTGCAACCTTTTTCAATTTACAGTACACTAAAACTCTTTTATAAACTTGACAGCACACTTGCGGCAACAAGGGTCCTTTTATTATAATACGAAGGAGAAGGGAATGAATAAATAATCTACATGAACAATTTTACTTTTCCGTATAAGTCACACTAAGTTTTTATTATCTTTTTTCCTTTGCATTTCTGTATTTAGTTCACTCATGTGCTCAAGTTTATTTGCTATTTTTACTAAGTTATAACATTTATCATGCTTACATACTTCAAGCTAGTTATAATTTAATAAAAATCTGTGGTGTAGTTCCTAATATTTTTTACTGGTAATTTGCTATGAGAAATCTCATGCATAAAAATGGCAACATATGCAAATGTAAGATATTGTTTTTATACGGTTTACTAATGCAACGCCTTCATTCATCACACCTGAAAGCCCGTTCAGTAAAACTTTCATCGCCTTATTATATTTATTACTACAACCACTAATCCATTTTTTTTTCTATCAGTCAATAAAAAAAAAATGATATATTTGCAAAAAAGAAAGAAACTATGAGAATACTTTCAGGATTTTACATTTTTGCAGCATCACACCTGTCAAGAAGCACCATTGTAATCACTACTAAGCTGCAGTTTTAGTTTATTGTTAAGGTAAACAATCCCCCCTTTTATGTGTATTTAGTAAACAAAAACAAAAGAAGCAGCCTAGTTAATAATTCAAAATTAATTTTAAAAAAAAAAACAGCATATATTATTAAGTGACCAAAAAAAAAAAAAACAACTTACATTCACATAATTTATCTGGCATTGGTGGGCAAACTTGACTTTTAAACAAATCAAGGTCAAATCTGCCAGTCTTGGATAATGCCTTTAGAGTCCAATAACGTTTTTCCAGTTCAAGAATTTCTCTTTCTTCCACTACAAAAAAAAAAACACAAAGCAATATTAAAATATTTTTTTTTAAAAGTGAAGGTATTCACTCATAACTTTAAAGTCACAATTTAAATGCACTATTATTATGTTCTATTCCTAACGTAAGTGCGACGGAGAAGATGATTAATTTAATGTTCGAATGGTGCTCATTTCAATAAAAAAAATAAAGCATGTAAACTTAAGAAAAAAAGAAATCTTGATTTCTTTAGTATTGTTAATTATCAGTTTGAAAATGGTAAAATTGAAAATGCAGAGCACACTTCAAAAAAGTTTCTCTTAATTAGTTACAGAGCTGACAGTGAAGGCTTATTAACTATATCATCTGATACCCAATGATAAATTCACAACAATAAAAGTATAACAGCGGAGTAAAAAAATAAACTCAAAATATTCCTCAGTCTATAAAATTTTAGCATATCAATGCATATAGCTGAGTACTCACAGTGGGTGACTCCTGCCAGGGTCTGATAGAATGTGGGCGTGTCATGATCACCTGACAGAGACAAACTTGAAGACTCTTTCAGGAGCCATTTGCTAATAATAGTTGCATCAGGGTGCTGCTTCAGCCAGTTCGAGAACTGTTCATATGAGACCTGGTCCGACTGAAATAGATTAATCAACTATCAATCATGGTTTCTCATCTTGAGAAAAGATTAACTGAGCCCATAATTAACGTTTTTAAATTATAGAGTATTGATACATATTTTTTTTACCTAAGAACTTTTTATGTCTTAAGCTTTAAAATAATAAAATTTAGCTCAAAATAATTTTCCCATTAATTTAAGAAATTCTCATTTTAAATAAGTTTTTTTTAGCCTTCATAATGTTTAAAGGCCAGAAATAAAAAATCTTTTTCAATACCAGGTCATTTTCTTTAATTTACTTATTGATTTAAATTTATTACCAATAATATCAACCAATTAGAGTAATTTATTCATTTAACATTAAATAAAATTTTAACTTTTAACAGAGTGCTGATATATTTTAAAAATGATATCTATATAAAAAAAAAATTCTTCACCTCTCGAAACAAATTGGACAGAGCAGGAGATACGGTGCCTTCTGTCTCCAACACTCTTTTATCCATTTCATCTTTTTGGACGTAACTACATGAATCATCACAGTACATAGCAAATATTACTGAAATCACAGCAGTTCATAACATTACATTAGTACATAAACACTCCTGGCTGTTTACACACATTTATGACATAATTTTTATTTTTGAAAAAAAACAAAAAAAACAACATAAAAACTTTTGAACGGTACTGAGAAAAAAAATCTTAACCAAATCTCTATCTCAACAAAAACTTACATTTCATTTTTTCTTCTTTTGTGCCTTTAGTAAGAATAACGAGACCACAGAGAAGATCCTTAAAACCCAAACCTTTTGATGTGCCACCATACCCTCTGTAGATCAGCTGGAATAATATTAAAAAACGATTTTAAAAAATTCAATCGAAATAAAATTAAAACAACACTAAGCAGAAAGCAGATATAAAGAAATGCAACACATGAAGTAGGATCAGACAGTGGGGGACAATGCTGCCCATCAGGTTAATATGTATTACTAAATGTCCCTGGGTACCTCTTCATTTTATTTTTTTACCGATGCGTGCTAATCCCTATTTCTGTTCATTATGCCGTTCTTTATACCTTTCAAAAAGAACACTCTAAAGCGGTGATGCTGCATAGTTGTCTAAGAGCTATGATGCAACTAGTAAGTTTTATACTAAGCCCACATAAAACAGTAAGCAATTTAAAAATAGGATAAAAGCACAACTTTAGATACTCTAAGAAGGAAGAAGAAAAATAAGACACATACAAGCAATACAAGGTTTAGTTATAAGCATCACAACCTGTGATGGAAAAGAAAAAAAATCTTGTCATCTGCCTAACACTTAAGCTGCCCATGTCATGTAAGACAAAAAACATACAATTCACATTGACAGTATTAAGAAAAAAAATGTGTGGTCCTCCACCAAACATTTTGCAAGCTTTCATTTTTTTCTGTGTCAAAAAAAAACCCCAGTAAAACTTGACAATGTTAGAAAAGACAAGATGAAACAGCACTTTAAAAAACAATGACTAATATGAGAAATAAAATGTGATGAATATATATAATAATAGCAATTTGGGTTCTGCGTTAAATCGAAAGTAAAGAATTAATACAACAGTATTCCAGTTTAAAATAAAATCATGAAAAAATCGGATCTGCCCGAAACCAAAAAAATAACCTAGCTACCGATCAAGCCTAAGGGAATATAACTCTATGCAAAGCTTTTGCTACAAAGTTTTCTAATCAGATCAACCTGTGCTATGTTAACTGGTACACCGTCCCACAGCACTTCTCTCACAAAGGCAGCATCAGACATTGAGTTTCCAGATGTCACTCTTCCAAAGGCCTCCCTGAGCCTTGTATTTTCAGCCTCTGTCACTGTGAAGGAAAAAAAATCTTTTATAAGAACTAAAAAAGTGAAAAAATATTAAGTCCCATTTTTACTTGCGTATCCAAAATATTTAAGAGAAAATACCACTTAACTACAAATAACTGGAAGAAGAATTTAACTGAAAAGACAGATAAGGTTTAGTTAATTAGTAATTATTCACTAATACTAAGTCTAATAGATTAGATTAATTAGATACAATTCTAAGTTGTAATCAACTAAGATTGGAGATGGGGAAAGCAAACTCTAAAGTATTTTAAAATATTTGTTATAATTGAAAGGAATTATGATTATTATTTGTAAAAGGTACATTTTTTCAAAAATGGAATTATTTTAAATTAACAGAGACAGGGTTGACCGACTTTAACTAAAACAGAGTCAGTAGGCCTACTAAGACAGTCAAAAAGGGCGTTCACTTTGCATGATTTAAAAAAAAACAATTACATAAATTTAGAAACGTTGACATAGTTTTACATTATTTTTTTTTTTTTAAATCAGAAACATTGACTATGATTGAAATCAACCCTTTAACAATATAAAAACAGTTGACATAAAATAGACTTCACCTAAGGCTGGAACCAAATGAGCAAATGTATTATTATTAATAACAAGCTAATAAATTAGCTATTAACTAACCTCTTTTAGAGGCTTCTTCAAAGGATATAACCGATAACTTTGAATCTTTAGCCCCCATCTTTGGGCAGCCTTATATTGAGAAAACGTCTCTAGAATTATGTTCAATAACTCGTCATAATTTTCATGTTTACATATTTAGCAATGAAAACAGTTTCCTTTACTCCATCTTGGATCACGCGTGATAATTAGAGAAGAATTGAGATTATTTTGTTTAGTCTATTTACCGACAAATTTCGCACAAAATTCAAGGGAAATAATAATTTGTTTCAGGGCATGTATGTAGTATGGTTTACGACACTGAACTTAACAGGAGTGATAAGTGTGCATTGGGATATATATATTTTTTTGCATAGTGGTTTTGAAATAATAAATTAATCCATAAACATTGCAGAGTTTTAGGACCTCTTTATGAAATATAAACAATCCAAGTGATATAGGCTACACACAGAGCAGTAGCACAGGGTGTTACCATGCAGAGCAGTAGCACAGGGTGTCACCATGCAGAGAGTCTGGAACTTAAGTAAATGAATACAGTTCAAAGCTGCTCGAATCAATCTGGAGTTTATTTGCAAAGAAAAGCGCATGTAGTCACGTGGATTCATGAAAATAGAGACGTAGTTTCATCACCAGGGCTCGATTTACCGCCGGGGATATCACCGGCACTGAGAACTGTCATCCCCGGCTCTGCTTTAGCTAATATATCCCTGCTCGAGATGAAATCATAGACATTTATCCCCAGCTCTGCAGAAATTTTTTGTCATCCCCCCGGCACTGTTTTTTTTCTTAAATCGAGCACTGTACTGCACCCATTTCTAGTTCGGTGTCCTGTGGGGCCGCACAACTCGCAGTACCCTTCCAACGCTACTGGGGCCCCCCTCCCCCTTTCATTTGCTAATTGCAGTGCTGGCTATAAGATGTGTGGGGCCCGATTGGAAACATGTTGCGCCCCCCCCCCTAAATCACCCTTTCCTTAACTTTCCCATTCAACTTGCATATTTATCGTCAGATAGTGGCTAGCATTTAGGTATCCTACTGTGGAACTGCAGCACGCGAAGAAAAAAAAAAAAAGAGAGAGCACTCGCTGTTGCATTGCCAACTTTAGCAACAGTGCTCGATTTAAGAAAAAACCAGTGCAGGGAATGAAAAAAAATGAATTCTGCAGAGCAGGGGATAAATGTCTATGGTTTCATCCCCGGCATGGGTATATTAGCTAAAGCAGAGCCGGGGACAGCCCCGTAGCGTGAAAATTCTACAGCAGGGGCCAGGCAATAGCGGGGGGGGGGGAGTAATACATTTTACTAAGTAGCTCAAATAAGCAGAGGGGGGGGGCCAGACAAAACGCAGGGGGTGGCCCCCCTGCCCCCTCCCTCACGCTACGGGTCTGGCCGGGGATGACAGTTCTCAGTGAAAAGGGGGGGGGGGAAGTGAATCGAGCCCTGTTTAGCAATATAGGCTACAGTAAGTAGACAATATTTTGATTTTGTTATTTTAGGATTTTATCAAGTTTCTGAATAAATTTATCCATTTATACATGTTAGTTTCCTTTTTATACAATCTTAAAACAAAGGCTTTAAAGTTTCGAGTTCAAGCGACCCGACTAATTTAAACTACGAGACTTTTTTAAAGGTCCTACCGTATTATCCAAATATAAAAGGCCGCGGTTCTCAGCTAATGGTAGGTGTACCCCCCCCCCAAGGGGGTGCGGTAAAGGTTTATCTAGGGGGTAAGCAGCGACATACAGTTCTTCTTTTAAAACAACACAAGAGTTTGAAGAAAGGTCGTTTGTTTGCCGCCTGACCCATCACCAAAACCACGTAACCAAAGTATCGCATTAGAACAGTGAGTACATTCCAATATGAAAAAACATGAACATTTATTCGAGAACTTACGGGTGAGGGTTCCCAGGGACATACTTTTTTTTTTTTGCATCATTGGGGGTACAATCGTTAAATAGGTTGACAACCGCTGGTAGGCCTATATGGCACACTAGGAAAAAATCAATATGCGCGCTTAGAATACCATTCAAGCAATGTGCCAGACCAAACAGACGTAGGCTAATATGCATTTTCTTATTACAATCAATAGCTGGCCATTAACATACAAAAAATATAAACCATATCATTTAAGGTTGTTTTTTTTTTTTAGTGACAGAAAGATGTTGAATTTAAAAATCATTTATTTGTGTGAAAAAATCATAATTTGGACTTTATTAGGTTTTTTTATACTTCTAAATATAATGTGACATAGTATTTAAAGAAAAATATATGTGCCTTAATATTTCTCGAGCTTGTTTCAGACCAAATAGTCATAATTGCTAAATCGCTCATTGTTGTTGTTTAGTTGGCTGTAATCCATTCAAAATGATGTCAAATCTCTTAACGCGGGATACCCATAGGCAGCCATACTCAAATTATAATTTAAATCTAAAATGTTGGAATGCATTGAGATTGATGAAGCCCCGCCCCCTTCCTCCATTTGAGCCCCTTACCCCCATTATCAGGCAAGGTTGTTCATATTGGGGCTGGGGGTACAAAATGAAATACTAAACTAACGGAAGGTGAAGGGGACGTATCAAGAAATAGTGCACCGGCCGTACAATTCTGCTCTGACACTCTATGAACGGAAATACACGTTGTTTTGATTTCGTTTTTGGGATTTTCGATGTACCCTTATTGGTTCCACATGATTGATTCGGATCTTATTTGTAGTCCGGTCAGTGAGAGAGCGAAACAGAAAAGGTGTAAGGGGGGTGGGAAAATTTTAAAGCAGTCTATTTTGGAATAAATGGCTAGTCTAAGATGTCTAAATGACCTATTGACAAATAGATTTGATGGTTCTGGATATTACAGGAAACCATAGGCTATTTATGATAGAAAGACAGAAAGAAAATAAAGAAAGAATGAAAGATGGACAGAAAGCGATAGTATAGATATTATAAAGTACTTTATATAGCTGTCAGCATGTTTCATCATAATTTATTAATTATTTTTTTTTAACTTTTTTTTATCAACATATATAGCCTACTAGTTCTTCAAACAAACTGATACACCTACCAGTTCTTCAAACAAACTGATACACCTACTAGTTCTTCAAACAAACTGATACACCTACTAGTTCTTCAAACAAACTGATACACCTACTAGTTCTTCAAACAAACTGATACACCTACTAGTTCTTCAAACAAACTGATACACCTACTAGTTCTTCAAACAAACTGATACACCTCTTACATTGTTTAAGTGCTGCCATGAAATATTTTTTTCTCTCTTTAAATTTAATAGTTTTGATACCCCTCCCCCTTCCTCTCCAACCCAATTTCTCGCCCACCCCCTCCTCACAATTCATACGTTTATTGAAATCTGGCGTCCTTAGTTGCAGCGAAGGTATTAACTAGTTACCAGTAAACACTTGCATGAAAAAATCGCCGTCCGTGAACGAAAGTTGTGATCTTGTGTGAAAAGAAAAAGTTATGTTCATGCACTTTATATATGTTTCAATAGCTACACACTCCGTGTGTAGTTAGTTATAAGCTATATGGTATGCAGTGAGGTATTTGTTGTGCTCCTAAGTGGACTATGATATATTCAGCTATTATGTGTACATTTAATTTATTTAGCGTATTGTAATTTATTTCCGTCCCCATAGGGGCATATGCACAGAACACATTTAAATAAAATTAAAACCACGGATATTGTAAGTATATTGTTTAGCGACTTTAAGTATTCTTTCATTACATTTTGCCTTACGGGAAATTTGATATTATTTATTTGATCAAGTTAACTTGGAAACAAATGTGTTCATCTAATAACAACTAGCAAACAAAACATAATATTATATTTAAAATGGAGATAACTCATCGCCATTGTGAATAGTGTAATATAAAGATTAACATGCTATTAATACAGATGAAATTCACAACACTGTTGTCTTTTTTTTTTTTTTGGGAAGGTTGGTGGGTAAACTTACCGATTTTCGTGTTTACCATCATACGTTTATTTGTTTTAAGCCTATTTCAAATGAACAGGGTGTAAAAAAAAATATTGCAGACGATGATACCGCCATTATGAAGTCCGTTTAGTTATTGGGTGCTATTTGTTTGTTTGTTTTTCTTTTTTTGATCCGACCAGACGAGACCATTGGCGGGTTTTAATTTTTGATCTATAAAGGTGACTTGCCTCACAAGAGCTCGAACCCGTGACCCTCACTCCACACATCGAGCTCTCAGACAGGGCCGCACTAATAGAAGGGCAAACCTGCCCCCCCCCCCCATCCCCAGCCGCCGCTACCCACAAGTGGGTACTTGAGTAAAAATTCATATAAAAAACATGATGCTAATCGCCTTGACTGGTAGGTACTCTTTTATAGTTCGATGGTGGTAGGTGGCCAAATAGTTTTTAACACATTTTTATTCACTTTATTTTTTAAAGTATTTTTACGACTTTCTCTCTATAAGGGCACAATGGGCATTCAAAGACCCGTGGATTCAGTTGAATAATACAAGATTTATTCACAGTCTACAAATATACAGGTCATAATAGTCCAGACCAGGGGTCGGAAACCTGCGGCTCGCGAGCCGCATGCGGCTCTTTCGATGTCAAATTGCGGCGTATCAGTTCAATTATAATGATGATATTTTATATACCTAGTACTAATCAAATACCACAATATTGAAAGAACAATTGGAGTGGCTCTTTAAAAACAGAGAAAATTGTAAATTATAACTTTTGGCTCTTTCATCTCAAAAGGTTGCCGACCATTGGTCCATTGCGAAACCAGAGTGTATTGTGCGTACAAATGAACCAGTTTTTACGGTGACGTGTCAATAACGAACTCTTTGCAATAACAGACCTGGCCTTCTCCTGGCAAGTCTAAACTGTTCTTGAACTAATCTGCTCTCTGTGTGCTCTCCAGGTGTGCGTTTGTCCCTCTCTGGTACTCGTCTCTCTGTGTGCCGTCTCTATGACCGGTCTCTTACTGACCGGTCTCTTACTGACCGGTCTGCTACTGACCGTTACTCTGAGTGTTTTTTATGAATCACGGTGACTTTTATAGACAGACCACCCACGCTCATTACGTCACCATTTTTTTTTGGGGGTAAAACTGAAGGTGGAGGTCATGCGTGGGTGTGCGAGGTAGGTGGCGAAATGACACTATTTCATCACCTGTATCAAGGCTTGGGTGAACAGACGCAACAACAATGTGTAGTGGCGCAAAGGGCAGTGCCTTCGCGAGATTAACTCGCGCCCGGGGCACAGTACCTTTTTAATTTCTTTTTAGCTCCCCCCCCCCATTCGAAAACTATAGAATATCATATGTAAAATATACTTTTTGGCGCCCGTTTGTGAGTAAAGCGGGGGCATGATACCCCTCTTGCCCACCCCTCACTACGCCCCTGGCAACGGGGGAGGGGTTGTGAAGTAGATTTATAACACTGCCCCCCTCTTAAGTCTGTTTGTCCCTAACAGACATTTCATTGATGAGGTATTCTGCAGCGTGCTATGTCGCTTTGAGAATTTATATCCCAGCAACAGAATATCCGATTCAGTAGAATTAGACTTGACAATCTCAGTCTTTACATCATGTGAGAAACTGAATCCACTAACGCTCATAGTGTGACCACAGAGGTCAGACACGAGCATGTCTTTTGTCATCTTGAAGACGCTGGCGTTCATATCGGTGCTAACGTTCAGGTCGGTGCTGACGTTCAGGTCGGTGCTGTCGGTCGTTCAGGTCGGTGCTAACATTCAGGTCGGTGCTGTCGGTCGTTCAGGTCGGTGCTAACATTCAGGTCGGTGCTAACGTTCAGGTCGGTGCTGACGTTCAGGTCGGTGCTGTCGGTCGTTCAGGTCGGTGCTAACGTTCAGGTCGGTGCTAACGTTCAGGTCGGTGCTAACGTTCAGGGTCGGGCGTGGAAATTGAAGTCAGTTCCCCGTGTCCAGCTGCGTTCATTCTCGCCTAAACGAACTTTAAGCCGCCTGATCTCTTTACAGCTTTTGGCATCCGGAATGCTGACCTTCCCGTTGATGCGACCCAACAAGGTTGGCGTAAACCAGCGGTCGGGGAACTTTTATAATCATTACCCCAAAATACGTTTGTGTAAGTTGATACGACCCCATGGTGAATTAAAATTATATACTTTTTATTCACAAAAGTTTCATTTTTACCCCCGAAAATATTTCATTTTTACTCCATTTGGGGGTAATTTACCCCGGTTCCCCGACCGTTGGCGTAAACAAACATGACAATGGCGAAACACATTATGTAGCAGAAACAAAATATTTTGAATGTGATTACTTTCTCTCACTCGCTCTCTCTCTCTCTCTGTGTTTATTACCACTGAAGATTTGTTTTGTTCTGAACAGAGTCACGGTTTCACTTAAACAAAAGGTAGCAGCAAAACATTGTTTGACAGCGCTAGAAGCAGGGCCGGCTCTGGGCATAGGCGACATAGGCAGCTGCCTAGGGCGCCAAATTGCTAGAGGCGCCAAATTTTAGAAAAAAAAAACTTTAAAAAAAAACGTTCATGCAGAAGGGGCGGGTGTCCTAATAGATGACTGCCTAGGGCTCCAAATTGCCTGGGGACGGCTCTGGCTAGAAGGAATGCATGCTGCACTAAATAGATTGAAGTCGTAGGCTATATGTACTACTTTGCTCCCCTCTGCTCTGTTATGCTCTCCTCGTCTCTGTTGATATCTGCACTGGTCGTCTCTGCTCCTTTCTAATCGGTTCTACTCTGCTTGTCTCTGCTCGGTCGTTCTGCTCCACTTAGCTTTTATCGCCGTAGGCCTCAATGTCCAGCCAAAGGTCGGGGAAAAGGTTGTACATGTAGTTACCGTCAATGGCTAGTAGGTGGACACCTGTGATGCAGATTGAATAATGAAAGTATTCTGGGCATTCAACTTGGTAATAATTTTCTCAGGTGCTCTAATCATCAGGTGGCTCTTCTTGGGTCACCAACTCCCCAGTTGGCTCTTCTCGGGTCACCAAATCATCCGGTGGCTCATCTCGGGAAATCATCAGGTGGCTCTTCTCGGGTCACCACCTCATCCGGTGGCTCATCTCGGGAAATCATCAGGTGGCTCATCTCAGGTCACCAACTCCCCAGGTGGCTCTTCTCGGATCACCAAACGCGGAACACGCCACCGGCGGGCTTCTAAAACTAGTTACGCCACTATGGGAATTGCGGGGGGGGGGGGGTTGCAGATGGCGTGCTTGAACTTCAAGAAAAATAATTCATGACACATGCAACCTTTCTGCCCCGTCATTGTCCCCCCTCGCTATCTAACCTTTGAATGTATGTATATACGACAGTTCAAAACTTCGCCGTATAGCGCGGGGGGATGGGGGCTGGGTTCGATTTTAGTTCGAGAAATGTCCTCATCAGGTTGTTTTTATTGTCCAAACCATTTACAGTGTGTCATTTCAGTACTTCAGTGTATGATTATTAAGGAGTCATTCACTTATTATGTGACGTTTTTTCTCCTAGATTTGACCCCCCCCCTTTTCCGTCGGCGTAATGTTATTTTACCATTCTTTACCACTACGTGTCACACTTCGTCTATACACCGCCCTCAACCCCCGGGGAGGGACCTATGGCGTTATGTAATAAGTGAATGATCCCTACGTTGAATAAAACAGAAACATAAGTTCAATTAGTTGAATTGAAGAATTTCGATGTTTCTTTTGAGACATTTCGTGTTACAGACTAAACTTTTTTTTCTTGATTAGTTTTTTTTTTGGTTTTGTTTACTATTGTAGTTGTCTTTATTATTATCTAGCTAATTATTTTCTTCCATTTATAAATGTTATCTTATTATTATTTTTTTTTTGTAATCAGATATTACTGCATCATGGGTCTCATTAAAGGTTTTCAAAACACAGATATCATTGGTCGTGTCGTTATCATTCTTTTACTGGTAAGTGCCAACTAAAAGACATCAAGAGAAAGACTTGCGTGGTTCTTCGAAGACTATCTCTAAACTATGTAGTATCTCTACCGTGTGGTGTCTTAAAAAACTATCTATAGCGCCAACCACTGTTTATTAATTTATTTTGCACTTTTTATAAATAACTTAAATAAGAAGGTGGGACGTATGGCCGAGTGGTGTAGACACTCGACTGTTGACCTGAGAGTCCTGGGTTCGATCCTTTCAAAGTCGTCTTACAAGACCACCCAGCTTTAAATGGGTACCTGACTTTAAGTTGGGGAAGTAAAGGCGTCTGGGCGTTGTGCTAACCACACAATCCCTTCATATGCCGAGGTTATAGAAACGGATGAATTCTACACTTTATCTACTCGGATGGCCCGTTAGGGCTAAGGGAACTTAACTTTTTAATTTTTTTATATACAATAAGAGCATACGGAGTCATTCTTACGTGTTTGAGGGGGCCTTAAGGAATGGTAATTTATAACTTGGCGGGCCCCAGGCAAATACGCTGCCAATACCACCGAAACGTAATATAGGGCCTAACAACCTTTGACAACTAGGGGGGGGGGCCTTCTATCACTCAAGTGCAGTAAAATTATTTTCATCCCTTATTCACCTGATTAAGTGTGGAGATTCTCTTTTGTTGTTGTTGTGGCCCTGACTTGCTGGCAGTGTAAGCTTTTCTATTTTTTTTTCAGGTGGCCCAGTTGTTTAACTGGTTGAGCATGTGCATGAACGACTGGGGATTGTATGACTTGTATATCACCAACGACAACAACAGACGAGGTTTCGGCGTTTGGAAAGTGTGCGGCAACCAAGAGCCGAACGCTAACTGTGTAGATATAGATGGGTGGAGGCTTGGTACGTCATGAGTCAGATTCACATTCTGATTGGTTGTTGTTGTTTTTTTTCCACGCCAGCGACCAATAAGAAATCGCGATGGCATTCATCCGCTTTGTTTCTTTAGATCTTCTTATCCACACAATGCGTTATTTTTTAGTTAGGGCTACAAAATATGAAATTATCTTATGTAGTTAGGGGCGGACAAAAATCACTCTAGTGTGTGAAGGTACTAAAAAAATTGAATGAACCAGACAGATTATAGAGTGACGTGCATACTTGTCTAGGGATATAAGAAATAACACGGTAACTACGTACGGGACAATTAACAATAACACCAAATCGAAATATAATACAATAAGTCTTCAATCATACCCTTGAATAGAGCATTACAACGCACAGCTATCTCCTATAGCACCAATTCATCTCTCCCTGCGAGTAAGTTGCACTGTCGTAAACAACAGGTGGTCATGAACTACCAGTACACATCCTCACTTCTTCTATATATACGCAGTGCCGCCGAAGGGGGGGGGGGCAGGGGAATGCCAGGGCCCCGGTGAGATTTAGAGTCCCGGACTGAGCTGGCCAATCAACTTTTGAAAATATTATTATCAGCGGGGGGGGGGGCAAGGACGGTCCCAAGCCCGGCTGAAAAAGGAGGAGGGTTGGGCGTGCGGCTAGCAACCCCACCCTGTTAAAAACCCTTTGCTACAGAAACACTAAATAAAGAGAAAACAGATATTTCAGTCCTAGGAGAAGATGGTTCTTCATCAAAAAGACTCATGAAGGTGGTGAAAGCCGAAAGGAAGCCACAAAGCCGACTACCCTTCTGACAACCAGGAAAAAAAAAAGAAAAGAAATACCTGGAGGCGAGAATTTGAAGCGGACATCACCAGGATGGGGTTCAGTTGGAAGCAGCTGGAGAGAATGGCTCAGGACAGAAGTCACTAGAGATCTTTAGTTGGTGGCCCATACTCCGATAGGAGTGACGGGCAATGATGATGATGATGATGACGGGGGGCCCGCTGTCGCCTGAGCCTGTATATACGCACGAGTTCATTGTTCTCATTCTAACACCAGTCAACCTCTGATTCTCTCCCCTGACCATTCCTAGTATGATGCATCAGTGCCTGCACAACAGCCCTATCACGTATGCCCGTAAGCAGCCCCCCACACACACACAAACACACGCGCACAGTCTTCTCTGTGACACATAGATGATTGAATAAAGAATATTTAGAATTTATATTATGATTGATACATGAAAAATACGTGTACAAGGCAGTACATACTATAGATAAAAAGACTGGACAAATGTTTATGCATAAATAGAGATCGATTACATAGATCGATTATTAAATTCATATGCTAGATAGAGAGAGACAGACTGACTAATAAATACGAAGACAAGAAAGACAGGTAGGTAGGTAGGAATGAAGATAGATGGATATAGAGTATAGATAGATAGATGGATATAGAGTATAGATAGATGGATATAGAGTATAGACAGATAGATGGATATATAGATAGATAGGTGGATATAGAGTGTAGATAGATAGATGGATGGATATAGAGTATAGATACATAGAAAGATGGATGGATATAGAGTATAGATAGATGGATATAGAGTATAGATAGATAGATGGATGGATATAGAGTATAGATAGATAGATGGGTGGATACAAAGTATAAATAGATTGATATGTGGATATAAAGTATAAATAGATTGATAGGTGGATATAAAGTATAAATAGAGTGATAGATGGATATGGATAGGTAGATGGATGGATAGTGTGTGTTCGTTCGTGTTCTTAACTGAGATCCATACATATGTCAATATTCACATATTTTTTGGCCCGTTAATAAAATCACTTTTGTGTGTGTGTTTTGAAATAGCATTTGCAGAATGGTATGGAGTGTTTCAGGCGTTCGCCATCATCGCCTTCCTGTCGACCAATTTATCTTTCTGCTTCATAATTCTGCTGATCTACGTCCCGCGGTGTTTGGGGAAGAAAGATGTCGCCATCTGTTGCGCCGTGGCATGCTTCGTTACAGGTGAGCGAGTTTAGCCAAATGAAACTGTCCACTCATGACAACATTCCACCATTGGTTATAGATATAAACATGTCATGATTCTTAATAAGGGGAGAGGGGGGAGGGCTTCCTCTATCTGTCTATTTTATTTCTAGCGTTGGGTGTTCTCGAAGGAATATGGTAGACCGGAGGTGGACTTGGGTTAGTTGAGCCCCCGGGAGCAGAAGAAAATATCGGGCCCCCTTAAAAGTTAGAGATACTGACAATGGTTTAAAGTTGGGCTCTGAAGGGCCCCTTGCAAAGTCAATGACCTGGGCGCATGCACTGTGCCGGCGTGTACAGAGCATTTATTCGTAACATGTTTTCGTAATGTTTTTTTTAAGTCGGCCCATGAACTGAACCCATAAGCCTACGTCACATTGGCGTCATTATAAAGAGGAAGCAGACGTTGTGCTATAGGTGGGGTGTGGCGGTAATTAAAGAGCCTCCGACAGAAAGATTTTTTTTTACTTCCCCTCCCCCTCTTCATGCATTTTGCGGAAAGCCATCCATCACCCCTCATGTTGGTTGCGATACCACTGCCTCTGTAGACAGAGGCGTACCTAGGGTGGGGGGGGAGGCGGGGTCCAAATTCGAAAGTCCCCCGGGCCCCAGCTTGAGGGGGCCCCCGAATTTTTTTACATTATATATTAAGTACATCATCTCATGTCATGACGTAGAGTGTCAAAATGCAGGGACCCCCAAATTAGACCAGGCCCCCGGGCCCCCAAATCCCTAGGTTCGGCATTGTCTGTAGATATGATCACATATCTTATGCGTGATCACTTGATTATGGATGATGTTGATGATAGCCCGTTTACATAATATATATTTATATATATAGGGTGGCCCAAATAACTTTTTGTCAAATTTTTTTGGAGCATTTTGTTTTTTGTGTTTCCTTTGACGTCAAAACAGCACAGAAAAAATTTCATCAATTATATGACTTTATTTAGTACTGCCTCATCAACATTGAAATTTTAAATCATTTTGAATGAATTTTGAATTTGAGTTTGTATATATATATAAAACACACAGAAAATGCTAGAAGGTTCTGGAAAGTTTTAGAAAAAATCTATACAATTCTAGAAGGTTCTTGAAGATTCTATGAAATCTTATGAAAGTTTTAGAAGCTTATAGAAAAACGTGGAAAACTTGAGAAGGTTCCAGGAATTTATAGAAATCTCTAGAAGCTTGATTTTCTTATAAATAGCCAGCTTCACCAGTGCATTTTAATTTAGTTATAAAAATCAATTGTTATAAGATCAAATGTTCGTCTATATAAATATCATTCATTTAGTTATGACTACTAGGTTGAAAAGTGTTGTTCATTTAACTGGCATAAAAGTTTACACAATTCCTGTTTATTGAGCTAGGCACTTCCCCTAATTGAGCCTACTGGCCGATGGTATGTTTACAAACACAGCCGTCTGGCAGTCAGTTATTACTATTTTTTCATGAACTATTTCTTTGCTTGTATAGTGTCCAGTGGACATGCCAATGTTTATTGAGCTAGGTACTTCCCCTAATTGAGCCTGCTGGCCAATGGTATGTTTACAAACACAGCCGTCTTCAATAAGACATTTGGGGGTAGTACAACTGGCCCTTATGTGCTGCTATTCAAGCGCTTTAAGATGTTTTGGCCAAAATTTAGTATATGTCACGATGTTCAAGTAGAGCAAAATCTCAAGCCATTAAAAGAAGAAGTCATCACATTTTGTTCAAATATGCTAGAAATGAAAGACAACTCAAGATATTTGCCACTTGAAGATTACAAAGAACTTCTGACTCTGAATGAATTTTATCTACTTGGGAGGAATCCCCCTCTGGGGTGCGTTTTCGTGTTCCAGGAGCTTATCATCATGCAAAGCGGATGTATAAAATAATCTAAATCATGAAGATTTATCTCTTCCGTCATCAATTCAAGCTGACTAAGCATGAAAATATATCATTTGCAAAATTTGGTATCTTTGCATCCTTGGTTTTCATTAAAGCTTGGATTCAGTGTTCCATTCTAGCAGACTCTAAATGATTTGGATTTCATCAAGCTCCTTATTGATTATAAGGATGTTTCTCCCTTCATTTTCTCAGACTGCATTGAAAACGATTGACCGACATCTCTGATACCTTGGTTTTCTCAACGTGTCTCAGTGGATGAGAAAAACAGCCTTGCTGCTTGTTTGAGGCCATTCATGGAGAAAACTTCTGATGATCAGAAAGAAGAAAGGTGCATCCGCAGGTCAAATGATACTCCAGCACTTCATAATGTGACATTAAAGGACTTGCGATCTCGTCATCGCTGCTCTTCTTTAATGCTCTTCTGCTTCCCACAAATTTTCTCATGACTGATACTTCCTTCAACCTGGCAACAAACTCCATCCTTTCAGACGGCATTCCTTGAATGTTGTCAATGACTGTGCCTATCGGGGAATTGCACTGGCGTCATCATTCAACTCAGCTCTCACCAAATCAGAGGAGGAAAAGCAGTACTTGTTCCAAATTGTTGAACAGCATCGCAAAGAGTTTCCAAAATGCCAAAAAAATCAATTGTGCTGAAGAGATCGCAACTTGAAGACCTTCAGAACTCAGAAAGCAAAGGATAAAAAACTTTTACAGTGTATTTTTGAATGGCGTACTTAGAACTACTCTGCAATACAGTCAGGTTAATGTATCATGTAACTAGTATTATTTTACTTTTTAATTCATAAAGTGTAATATAATTTGTTCTTTGTATCTAAAAAAACAGCATTTTAAACAGGCCCGTAGCGTGCGGGGGGGGCGGCCAGGGGGGGGGCCGGGCCCCCCTACTGCTATTTGTCAGACCCCCTGCTTATTTTTTCTACTTAGTAAAATGTATTACCTGGCCCCCCTGCTATTGTCTGGCCCCCGCTGTAGAATGCGTGGCCCCTCCTGTAGAATTTTCACGCTACGGGGCTGATTTTAAACCTTGCAAAATTTTCATTTAATGCAACTGCCGAATAACATAAAACACGAGGCAGTATTTATAGTAGCCCAAATGGTGTGAAACTTGGTATATACATACATGAACCAGAAAACTAAAATGCTCACGATAAAAAATCAACTTTATTTTTTTTCATTATAAATTGAGCCACCCTAATATATATAATATATATATATATATATATATATATGTATGTATATATATATATATATATATATATATTTACTTGGTATGGTTAAAATAAAAAAAAAACATCATCATAGACAAGTTAACAAGATTTAGGATATAGAGATAGTAGAAAATAAAATGGAATGATATGATAAAAAAAACCTCACTAAACTGGTGAGTCTCCAGTAGTCGTAATTGACCAAATCTTTATTTCAAACTTCTACAGTGGTTTTCTACATTATCGCCGTCATCATATTCGGCGTCAAATTCGACAGAACGTACGACGCCGGCTTCGACAGGGAGATCCTGATGACCGGCTTCTACTTCGCCATCATTGTCTCTGTCCTCTCACTGGTCGCCGGCATCTGCATCTGGGGATAGGTCCAGAGGGTGTTTAGTCCGCTGGGAGTTAAGTCTGCTGGGGGTTTTGTCTGGTGGGTGTTTTTTTCCCGCTGGGGGCTATGTCCGCTTGGGGTTTTATCCGCTTGAGGTTTTATCCGCTGGGGGTTTTGTCCGGGTACCCATCAACTCCTAGTGCACATGGTCACACGTTCACTATACACCCACACACCCATGTGTCAACCATTGATTCCCTCCCCTGACCATTCGTACTATCATGCAGTCGTGCGTGCACAACAATGCGATAAACCCATGCCCATGGAGTACAACAAAAACAACGACATAAACAATGAACCGCAACTAAAATAAAGGCACGAATGCATAGAAATCCATAACTGTTTGTCACTGCAACACCAAAACCATTACAAGTCTGAATTCTGCGAACAATCTGACGCTCCAACTGCAAGAGGACTATTGTGACAACTCCACACAATAAGACTGTCAAACTTTGTGAGATAATCATTTTCAGCAGCATTACCTTTATGAGTGGACAGGCCATCTACACCGAGCCTGGCCACAAGGACCCCTAACGAGAAAAAATCGTGGTGCCTACAACAGGTTCCACAGAAACTCCGACGAACGAGAAACCCATCTCTGCAGTTGAGATAGATCTAAACCAGTACTCCGTATGGACCAGCGATAATAGAAGCATCATATCGTGTTACCAGGCTTGAACCCTTAGAAAACATCACGATGATACAGCAACAGTCCCGTAGCGTGAAAATTCTACAGGAGGGGCCAGGCATTCTACAGCAGGGGCCAGGCAATACCAGGGGGGGGGGCAGGTAATACATTTTACTAAGTAGAACAAATAAGCAGGGGGGCAGACAAAACGCAGGGGGCCCTGCCCCCCTTCACGCTACGGGCCTGTACAGCAACAAGACAGAGGCGTGTCCTTTCTGCACGTATGCTATGTTTCCCTTCTGAGTGAGGAGATTTTTTTTTAATTGGTGAGCCCAACAGAGTGATAGACGTAAACAATGATTCAAATTAACATAATGAATTAACAGTTATATTCTGCTTCGTCATTTCCGTGTGGTCCCGACGAAACTGTTACTCTTTTCAGCTCGAAACATGACAGATCCTGTGTGGTTATGAAAGGAGGTCACACAGAAGGATTAGTCAAATTCAAAACATTTTGACCCTGCTAAACCGTGTGTTTCGTCATCGTCATGTTTTGTTTCTTGCACAATATGGAGTTGTTATCGTCACATCCGAAGACGGTTGTATCATTGTGAAATATTGAGTCCTCAATAAAAATGTTGACTTCGATATGACATTAGCAAATTGCACATATAACATTGAATCGCGCATTGATTAACTTTGGTACCACAACATGTGGATAAAATACCTCAAGAATTGTGGTATTCATTTACCTACGCTCCATATGCTTTGCATTGTGACACCCTGTGCTATTGCTCTGCATTGTGACACCCTGTGCTACTGCTCTGCATTGTGACACCCTGTGCTACTGATCTGCATTGTGTTGTGCATTTGTTTATGATATTATATGGGGGTGTGCGAGATGTGTTAGGTCAGCTGACGGGTTAGGGGACCGGGGCTAGTTAACACGGGCTAGTCAGTAGTCCATGGAATGGGACCGTGGCCAGTAGTTGAGGTGTAACAGCCAGTAGTGGTCGGTTGTAGAAGTTGAGCTGTTGATGACCACACTATGTATCTAGACTTATTGTTATTTCTGTGATCATTCTATATTTATATATTTTAAGGATTAAACTATATTATTTGTTCTTTTGAATACGTTGTTCCTTTACTGATTGGATAGTTGAAGTGTTCATTGTGAAGTACTAGCGGTGTTTTGCTTGTTCTAAGTGGGTGAATGTTAACATATCTGAAGTAGTGACGAAGGAGTGAAGATTAAGGGCCCCGACAAGATCCCTGTACACAACAACTGTGACACCCTGTGCTACTGCTCTGCATTTTGACACCCATTGCTACTGCTCTTCATGTTGACACCCTGTGCTACTGCTCTTCATGTTGACACCCTGTGCTACTGCTCTTCATGTTGACACCATGTGCTACTGCTCTTCATGTTGACACCCTGTGCTACTGCTCTTCATGTTGACACCATGTGCTACTGCTCTTCATGTTGACACCATGTGCTACTGCTCTTCATGTTGACACCCTGTGCTACTGCTCTTCTTGTTGACACCCTGTGCTACTGCTCTTCTTGTTGACACCCTGTGCTACTGCTCTTCAAGTTGACACCATGTGCTACTGCTCTTCATGTTGACACCCTGTGCTACTGCTCTTCTTGTTGACACCATGTGCTACTGTTCTTCATGTTGACACCCTGTGCTACTGCTCTTCATGTTGACACCCTGAGCTACTGCTCTTCATGTTGACACCCTGAGCTACTGCTCTTCATGTTGACACCCTGTGCTACTGCTCTTCATGTTGACACCATGTGCTACTGCTCTTCATGTTGACACCCTGTGCTACTGCTCTTCATGTTGACACCCTGTGCTACTGCTCTTCATGTTGACACCCTGTGCTACTGCTCTTCATGTTGACACCATGTGCTACTGCTCTTCATGTTGACACCATGTGCTACTGCTCTTCATGTTGACACCCTGTGCTACTGCTCTTCTTGTTGACACCCTGTGCTACTGCTCTTCATGTTGACACCATGTGCTACTGCTCTTCATGTTGACACCCTGTGCTACTGCTCTTCATGTTGACACCCTGTGCTACTGCTCTTCATGTTGACACCCTGTGCTACTGCTCTTCATGTTGACACCATGTGCTACTGGTCTTCATGTTGACACCCTGTGCTACTGCTCTTCATGTTGACACCATGTGCTACTGCTCTTCATGTTGACACCCTGTGCTACTGCTCTTCATGTTGACACCCTGTGCTACTGCTCTTCATGTTGACACCCTGTGCTACTGCTCTTCAAGTTGACACCATGTGCTACTGCTCTTCATGTTGACACCCTGTGCTACTGCTCTTCTTGTTGACACCATGTGCTACTGTTCTTCATGTTGACACCCTGTGCCACTGCTCTGCATTGTGACACCCTGTGCTACTGCTCTTCATGTTGACACCCTGTGCTACTGCTCTTCATGTTGACACCATGTGCTACTGTTCTTTATGTTGACACCATGTGCCACTGCTCTGCATTGTGACACCCTGTGCTACTGCTCTTCATGTTGACACCCTGTGCTACTGCTCTTCATGTTGACACCCTGTGCTACTGCTCTTCATGTTGACACCCTGTGCTACTGCTCTTCATGTTGACACCCTGTGCTACTGCTCTTCATGTTGACACCCTGTGCTACTGCTCTTCTTGTTGACACCATGTGCTACTGTTCTTCATGTTGACACCCTGTGCTACTGCTCTTCATGTTGACACCCTGTGCTACTGCTCTTCATGTTGACACCCTGTGCTACTGCTCTTCATGTTGACACCCTTGTCATACTGCTCGTGTTTTAACTATGATCGGTTATAAAATCCGATTAGACCGAGTTCTTCCTGATATGAAGTTTAAATTATTCGTTTTGGTGTCACCCCTGTGTTGATGTCGTCCGTTGCGGCCCTCACCCCCTATAGTGACACCACTGCTCAGCCTGTTGGTGTTTCTATGTCCTGTGACAACATAAAGGTACCTGTATAGATCGTGGTGAAAAAATGATTATTCAATGATTATTTCTTTAAAATTGTTTTGTATAGGAATCGTGGAGTATACAAAAAGGTTGTAAAAAAAGTTCCTATTGGGCCATCAGGGCATATAAAGGGATTGTGTGGTTAGCACAACGCCCAGCCGCCTTTACTTCCCCAACTTAAGTCAGGTTCCCATTTAAAGCTGGGTGGACTTGTGGGACGACTTTGAAAAACATTTCACCTGGAAATTCCCATGGTTCTCACCGAGGATCGAACCCAGGACTCTCAGGTCGACAGACGAGTGTCAACACCACTCGGCCACCCGTCCCAGTCTTGCATGATACATTTACTAAACTCTAGTGTCACAGAAGGACTGTGCCTGTTTGTTGTCATTATTTCTTATTGAGATGAGGGCACCAAAATTAAATATGTATAATTAATGTTATGTGGTGTTGAACTAGTAAAATCCAAATAGGAAAAGTAAGATAGCCACTGGCATTTAATTAAAGTCATTATTAGCTTTAAGGTGGGGGTGAGTGTCGCAGTGTGATTGTGTGTGTTTGTTTTGTTTGTTTTGCACGCACGGCTGAACATATATTGGAATAATCAGCTATGTGTAGATTGGGAGGCTGGATCGTGGTGGACGTGTAACTGGACCAGTGTTGCCAGATTGCGCTGCTTTCCGTGAATTTGCAATTTTCGGAAATCTTGTTTGACAAAGTTATGGGTGGAATTATGTTTCGTTTCAACTTGTTTGCTAGAAAGGCATAGGAGCTGAAGAACAGCGGGTCGGGCAAGGGAAAATTGGTGCTTTCTGAGTTAGACTGAGTTGGATATTCGGACACCAGAAAGTAAGAATACATTAGCTAAGATGTCAAAAAAGGGGTGGGGTGATAAATAAATCAGGATAATGGCACTTGGTCCTTGCTATTTAGGATCTATCTGGCATCACTGACCTGGACAGGTCGGACGTGTGCAAACTGAGGTATCCAGTACAGTGTCTGTGTTGAATGTTTTTCTAGTAACCGCTTTTTCAATGGTAAGTATTGTGATTGAGCTATTGCGTCATTACATTCACTAGTGGAAAATGTTTTAGGCTTGCCTTTAGAAAATATCTTGCTAAAATGAGAGAACAAGCAATTGTTGTCAGAATATCTTAAAGGGAAACGCATATTTGTAGTATTAATGCAAGGGAAGTAACCCATTTATTAGTGTCATTCGTCATAGTTAAACACTTCATAGTTTATGAGTTTTTTTTTTTACTCGCATGTATTTGATAACATATTTTTTTTTAAATTAATTTCAAAATTAATTGTTGAATCTTGCATTGTCTTGGAGCATAAACATGTATGCTGAATTAAAACAAGCAAAAATTAAGCCTGTAAAAACAGGATGTATAATAGAGAGGGAAGTAAGTCATGTTTAATAACTGTTACAAAAATAAATAATGATTACGCCTCTTGTTTAGCTTATAATCTATATATAATATATAAGCTCCTTAGGAACCCTGAATCCCGGCCCTGAGAGGTCCTATCGCGAAATGAACTTTTGATGTACACATGGCAGGCCAAGACCTACAAAATGATATTTACATCATGGGTCTAGGACTTATGGGTGCTGAGATATAGGGCGCTCCTTTGTTAATATAGCTTATATAGTAAAAAACGGTACTTAATAAGCCCCCTTTTTCGGCCATCAGAGGTCAGATCGCGAAATGGACTTATGATGCACACATGGCAGGCCAAGGCCTACAAAATGATATATACATCATGGGTCTAGGACTTATGGTTGTCTTGTAAATAATAACACAACCAGTAACAGCCTTACCGCAAAAAAACTATACAACTCTTACATCAGCTTCATTAGACTGCCAGATTAAAATAGTAAATATTTTTTGTCTCTTTCCTCATTGTCCCTGATCTAAATAAGCTAATCACTTGGCTGCCTGACGTAGTTAAACAGTATGTAATTTTATGGTATTTTTTGTACAATTTCCTTAAAGTTATAAAACTAGTCATAAGGATTAAAGAAGTGAAGTGACGTGTAAAAGGTATTCGCTATTAATTACATTCACAAGCCCTTATAAGCAAATATGGTTTAGTAACCCCTTGATAAAAACAACAAAACTCTTTTTCTTGAATAATTTAAAAATTGATAGTTTAAAAATTATCAATAACTAGAGGTTAAAATTAAGCTCTAAATATATATATATTACTTCATGTGTACCCTTGAGTATAAATTGTGGAACATTCCTACAGCTTAAGCCAATATTCCTGAATATTCAATTTTTCCCCAATTGATATCTATTTTTTTTTTAGACAGGTTTGTGGAGGTTTTGCTGACAGGTTTTGGCTTTCTTCAAAATGGAAGGTATTTAAGTTAAATTGTTTTAAATTCAATTACTTAAGTAAATACCAGTACTTATGTTTACAGTCATCAAGAAATGTGTCAAGAGTTTAAATATTAATTAGTGCTTGTTGCATACAAAATTAGTAGTTTTTAAATAAATGTTTTAACTAAAGCTTATTCATTAGTAAATAATAATATATGTACCTGCTATACACCAGGTGTTTAGCATTTGTATACTATAATTTGTATGGTCAACATTATATCTGTCTTCTCCCTGTCCTATTGTGTATTCTCCTCTCCCCCCAGTTCATTAGTGTATTAAAATCGCCTACCCCTTTCCCTTATTCTGCATTACATCTAGGCCAAACAAAAAAATAATAAGACTTGAACACATTTCTTTAAGTAGAAAATTAATCAGTCATTAAATATGAATGGGGAAATGGATCTTCAACAATACAAAACACTAAAATTATTACATCGAGTCCCTTATGCAATACTCCTGTTAATTATTTAATTACCCCACCCTCCTTACAATTCAAATGCATTTTATAACAGAGACATTATCTTTTGACTAGAAATGTTTTTTTTTAACATAAATTCAACATTAAAAAAAAATTCAAGTACAAATAATGTATGCTTTTGACACTCTTGCTGAGAGATGTTATTGAATTATTTACTCATTTTTTTGTGTGCAGTGCGTAGTCCTCATGGGAACATTCAGTCACCAGCTTTGCCTATTACATATGTGATTAATAGTAATCTTGTACTTTAAAGCATTTTTAGTGATTTATTTTTACTTTTATATTTATTCAGCGCAATTGGATTTAAAATATTTTAATGACAACTGTCCCTACCAAACAGAAGACCCTTCATATCATGACAAATTCATTGCATTAAAAGATATTCCTCATTCTAAGGTTGAATTTATAAGGGATAGATTTTGCCAAAACTTGATAAAATTGATGGGAGAGCTAACTTCAAGTTGGAGGTTACATGTAAGGATTACATATCCTATGGCACAGGAAGGATCATAGGTCTTAAAAACGAAGTTGGAGCTTCATTTCTACATATTGCTACAGCTGCCCATGTGGTTAAGGAGGCTATGGAAATAAAAGTAATACTCAATTTGGAGCACCTACAAAATTGCAAAATTTTGAACAACAAGTGGACAATGCCATTGACTGATACAGAAGGAGATTTAAGTATTATGAAATATTTTATTGATTACAATCAGGAATGTTTACCTGGAAACCCAGGTGACTTTACCATGAATCAGCATTTGGCAACTAGAGCCCACTCACTCTCACTCCGCCAACCTGTCTGTCTAGCCATGTCTCATCCACATGGATGTTTTAAGTATTTAAGCCACGGCAATGTTGTATTTCAAACAGAAGACAGAGTAATCTATGATACACCATTATGTGGTGGAAGCTCAGGGGGCTTCATTACCTGTTTGGGTGAAAGTCTAGAGTATGGAGGAGAATGGGGTGTACATTCAAAGAGTCATTCTGAGGATTTGCTGATGAAATGCTCATCGGCTCCTATTCCTGAAGAGTTTTTTATGACAGAATCTTTTAGTTGAATTCACAAATCCCAGTAATGTTTTATAGTAATGAATTTTACTGAAAATTTTATTTAAATAATTGAATAAGATTATAAATTTATTTAGGCATTTAAAAATTTGCATTCAACAGCTTTGTCATTTAAATATTTTGGTGGAAATAAAAAAAAATATTTAATTGCTTCTAATTTCAAGATTTTGTTTGTAGATTTTCATACCATGAAGGTTTTCTTTTTCTATTTTTAAAAAAATTACATTTGTTAATTTTTTTACAATAATTAAAACTTATTTGGAATAATTTTTTTAATGTTAATTTTGTAGTTTTAAATGCTGTTAAATGAATTCATATTGTTGGTTGTAAATAAATGTTAATTCTGTCTGTAGAGATCACTGAACAAAATAATGTAATAGCTGATATTTTTGAATATAGTCTTTTGTATGTTAATACTATTGTTTCTAAGATGTATTAATTTAACGTTTTTCGCCATTTTCTTGTACTTTAACTTTATGTAAACGAGTTATTAGGTTGAATTTTGTCAACTATTTTTCATGGTTGATTTTTTTTTGGAAAAAATGGTGAATGCTATTGCTGGGACTTCAGGTTTACGACTTATTTCTTGTAGTAAATGTTTTTGAAACCTTTCAGTGAAATGAAAGAAGTGATTCTCATGATGACTGTTACGCTTGCATTTATTGTGACACGAAAAAAAAAAGGCGTACTGGTCGGAAACGATCAAGACACTGGGGTACCCAACTTGCAAGGTTGGCTGCCATGATAAATGTGTATCTAAACTCAAGAATTTCACAAACCAAGGTCTCCAGGAACGTAGATGTGTCAAGGAATACATTTATTCATGTTTTTCTCATTCAGAATATTATTATTGATTGAATAAATTGATTTTACATTTCTTAAATTTTTTTGTCCTTTTTATCTTAGTTTTTTTGTTTCTGTCATGTCAGTACGTTTTGCACATTTTTAAGCACTTAAACCAAAACAAAAAGGTTTCTAAAGTCATTCAAATGTCACACCCATACAAATCATACATATTCTAAAAGGTAAATGAAAGGTCTATAATATTATATCAGAATTATAAAGGTAGACCTTAAAAAGAGGGAGGTTGAGGCACCTTGAAAGATACACTTTGTTTTTTTTCTCATGACCTCTGAAAACCAAGCTCAAGGTCACATTAATAAACATAAAAAAAGTTTTAAAATATTTCAAATGATCCCCCATTCAATCATCTTTCAGAATATATATACTTTACTAGGCCTAGGAGTAATACTTATTTGCCAATATTGGTTTTTCTAAAGGTACCCAAAACCCTAAAAAATTCCCGCCCACCACAGAAAGTTTCTTAACACAGTTCGTGGGTTAACAAGAGTCATTGATTGGTATATGTTATATATTTACCTACATATATATTTAAATATAAATTGTGTATGTCCAACCTACAGGGACCTGGGTGAACCTCTCGCCAATGTACCCCTAGACCACGAGTTTTTCCTATTGGGTTGTGACATTCTGGGGGCTCTGGGGCCTAGCTTGGTAGAAGTGTATTAGATACATTAGTATACCACTGAGGTTGTGGTTGTTTTCATTCATTTTTTTTCTCTCCCTGGAGGTACTCATAAACCTGTTTAGTCTCCTCTAAAAACTGGTCTGTAAAAAGATGTTTAATAATTGACATCGGGCCTCTTATTCTCCTACCATAAACCATTTCATATGGGGAAACGTGTGGTATCATTTGGAACTTCTCTGTATGCAAATAAAGCTGCATTAATGTATCTATCCGAGTTTTTTGGTTCCTCCTTCGCCAAGTCAGGTTTTAAATGCTGTTTTTCTTAATTATTGATGTAAAAATTTTACACACTAGTAACATCCAAGAGTTCATGAAATTTGCTATTGTTAACATATTTGTTACACTTATGCATTATTTAGATTTTACTGTAAATTTCATTAAAAAATTGATTTAAAAATTTGTTTTCAACAGCTTTGTCATTAAATATTTGCATGGAAATAAAAAAAAAAATTTAAATGCTTCTAATTAGTTAGTCCTGGCTAGTTTTTTTTCTGGTGTAAATTATTCTCTTCTGTTTCTGGGAAGGTGTATATTGCACATCTATTTATAAAAACTCAGAAGAGACGGACATCAAACTGTTGTGTATATTGTGGTATGCGGGCATTTAAGATTTTGGGTGCTTTTAGAAAAATCAACATTTGTAGTATTATTCCTAGGCCCAGTAAAGTGTATATATTCTGAAAGATGATTTAACTTTTTTTGTGAGGTCATGAGGAAAAAAAAGCAACTTAAGTGTATATTTCAAGGTGCCTCACCTCCCCTTTTAAGGTCTACTGGTGTAACAAAAACATACTGAACATGACAAACAAAAACAAATTTTAAAGATGTGTAAAATCAATTTATTTAATTAATTATATCCTGAATGAGAAAAATATATGAATATATTTATTCATTGACACATCTTCATTTCTGGAGGCCTTTGTGACATGCTTGAGTTTCGGTTCAAATTCATCATGGCAGCCAACCTTGCAAGTTGGGTACCCGGGTGTCCAGATTGTTACCACCAGTACCTTAGTCACACAATTACTGCTTAAATGACAATTACTAAACAGAAAAAATATTGTTAATATCTTTATTCTATAATTTAAACTATTTTTAGTTTTTTCAACTTCTCAAAACTAACATTTTGCTTTTTCATTCCTTTCAGATTTGTGAAAAAGCCATTTCTAAAGAATTAGAAAACTTTGCATGATTGCTCATTAACACCTATTATCAATGAAAAATTTTACTGAAGAAATAGTAACCCACCCCCCACACTTTTTTAACTGTCAAAAGACATAAGTTAGGTTTTTATGCATAACTTATTTTTCATGATACCGAAAACCATCCCATGACACTTTTGAAGGGAAAAATAATACTTTTGTTATCTTAAGTGTTTTTTTTTAAATGACCCCCCCCCCAAAGCATAATTTTTAAAATCTAAATATGTATATCCTTTAAGTTCAGATATAGCAAATAGTATGTAGGGAGGGTCCCTAAAAAGGTTTCAAAAAGATTCCTACAAAGAATGTCGTATTACAACTTTCAAGATCCATTTTAAAATTAATGTAGTACTAAAATAAGTCCTAAACTTTGCAACCAAGTTTTTTTAAAATTAAAATGTAAAAAAAAAAATATTTTTTTTAATTAAAATGCACAAAATTTTTTTTAATTTTATTTGAAAACAAAAATAACAAAACCATGGCATTTCAGGATGACAAAATGTTATAAAAATTAATTTTCATGCACTTATTTTTTTAATATCTGTCAGGATACCAACTAGGAAAATGACAAAATGCTGGAAACATACTGAGCTTTAAATATTATTCTTCCAATTGTAAAATTTTATTTTAGGCATGTCAAATGTTGGGAGAATAAGGAATGCTCCTGTACAACCAGGGCAGGTAACTACATCATAAATTAATCTTTTGTTGGTAAGTCTTTGGCCCATTTTCCAAAAGACACATATTTTTTGCAACTGTGGGGGTGAGACACTAGAACAACCAATCTTTCCTTTTCACACTTTACTGTATCAACATATCTGCTATAGGCCTTTATTTTATTTTCTGAATACTTCTGGAGCAAATTACATAGCTTATCAGCCAACTTTAGGTTGCAACAAATGCAAATAAATTTGCAGACATCTCTCTTGACATTTTTTACTTCTATTCGATCACCATACAGAATTTCTCTTTCACCCTGATTATTATCACCGAAAAATAATGTGCATGATACTTCTTGAGCACTGCTGGTTCTGTGAAATAAACTAGCAGATGTTAGTATGCAGATCTCTGCCCATTCCTGACTTGGGGATTTTGAGCCCTTACATAAATGACATTTACAAAAATCTTTTTTTTCAGTATAAACAAGTACACTGACAACCTTACCAGTACCCTGATGGTAAACAGTGCTAGTATCTTCTTCCAAACAGGTTTCCTTTTCTTTGCTGTCACCACTGGGTTCATTTACACTATTAACACTGACTTCCATGCATTTGGCTTCTACCATAACTGTCAAATCAGCTACTGCTCGAATAAGGTTAACCATCTCATCATGTTGATAGCATGGAGGTAAAAAGGGTTTTAAATCTGTAGACAAGTCAACAAATTTATCGTGATGAGACTGACCCGCACAAATGATTGTCATAAGCTCTTGCTCAGAAGGACCTTTCTTGCTCTTGACACAGATATCATGCACCTCTGAACAGAGTAATAAATATAAATTAAAATTACATTATAAAAAAATATTTTATAAAAAACGTTTTACTTGCGTACTAAAAAGCAGAAAATAATTTCTGAATAAATTGGTAACATGGTATAATAGTAATAGACTTTATAAGAGCTGATTTTTATAAAAAAAAAAATCATCAAATCATAATGAAATAGTAAGAATATGGCTTTGTCATCAGGTTCTAAGCTATATTGAAAGTATCAGAGCTATGGCTTTTTCAGAAAGTGGTCTAAAATTGGTGCCAAATTCCGTTACTGTGTACTATTCGACATACATATTTCATTTTATTTATTAAGAAACTCGTCAAATCATAATGAAATAGTAAGAACATTGCATTATCATCAGGTTCTGAGTTTTGTTGAAAGTATCTGAGCTATAGCTTTTCGGAAAGTGGTCTAAAATTGGATTGCTAAATCCCCAAATTCCTGGACAGACAAACAGACAAGAAGCAGCAAAGTTAAAAAAACCGTAAAGAGAAAACCTATGTATCAATCCACTTAAAATTTCAAATGACAATCTCAGTTTTACATCAATGGTCAACCTACTTGTGATTTAATAATAAGAGAATTTTTTAAAGAAACTATTTTTATATATAAAAATAAAAGCATTTAAAATAAAATTTAGTTATGAAAATATGAATAATTTTTTTTAAAGATGACATTACCCTCAAAACTCCTAGTCCTGTACTCCTCACTGTTGTCTTTAGTTTCCAAAATCTTTGGACCCTTTAGGGAAAGAATATAAGCTCCTGATAAGCCTGGGCACGCTATTTCATTGTAGATATTGTCTACTATGTGACATCTGCTGAATGTGACATGTTTAATACATGCATGTGGATGAGCGACCACTATTACTAATTTGTCTTTTTCCTCGGGAATGGTTACACATTTGTTGTAAGCTTCATCAAACTGCTTGATTGCTGCACTCAACCTCCTCAGCAAAGTGACATCACATGTTGTACAGACAAATTTCGTAATGTTAAGAATTGTGTCCAAACTTGTCAAGCGATTGCCAGCTAGATATTTAATATTCTCTAAGTTGTTGTAGTTATCATAGAAAAAATAAGATAAATAATGACGAGCCTCAAAATTACCAGATGTTAAATTAGCTGATGTCGATATTGTTATCTCCCCCCAGTCATGACTAGGTGAACTTGAAGTGATGCAAAGAGTACATTTGCAAGGGGTTCCATTAAATAAATCAATTTTTTCAACTTTGCCTGAGCCTTGCCAAAAGAAATTATCTTCCCTGCCCATGCTGCTTTTTGACTCAACTTCAACCATAACTGTCAAATCAAAGAGTGATTTTATGAGGTATATCAGGTCAACAGATTGATAACCTATTGGTAGACAATCTAAAGTTAAAGAGTCCAAACTGTAGTAGTCGGAATGATTTGGCGATTTTGTGCAACTTATAAGCTTAAGCCGAGTGCTGCATATACCAGGTGCATTTTTCAAAAAGAGACTGTAAAAATCTGGAAAAGAAAATAATAAAATTTTCTTACTAAATAATTATTTTGTTTATTTTAACATTAATCTGTTACATAAATTATGAGAATGGAAAAAAGATTGATTTTCACGTAGCTATTTTTTTTGTCATACACATTCCCAGGCATTTATTTTCAAGTACAATGAAATTTTAGCTTTCATCTTTCAGAATGAAATTTAGACTGCAACTAACTGTAATAACTTAAACCATACATCTCTTTAACATATTTATCTCTTAGATCCTAAAAACCATTTTCATCCCTACCATACCCAATAGTGAGGCATCATGGGAGACTAAACAAGTATTGATACTCCATGTGAGCCTAACCCATAATCCACAGCATGCAGGTAATGATGCATGAAGATCATCTCGCTACTATCACATACTGATACATCCTGATTGCCTGTATATACATTCATCTCTATGCTTGTGAACAACTGCTTATTATGCAGGAAATAAAAAAAATAAAATGGAACACCCTCTAACAATACTATCTGAAAATTAGGGAATTATACATTTGTGAAATAGATTTTTGAAAATGGGATTGAAATAATAAAAAAAATTTCATAAAAACTATCTTGACGGCATTACCACCATTAGCCTAGATTTACAGAAGGGTAAATGGGAATTAACATCGTAAAATGATTAATTCATCATGTCTCTAAAAAATTCATGTGTATGTATGTATATACACATGTATCTTGATCAACTCTGGTTTGTCTAAAAAGCATAAAATGCAGTTAAAATTTGTCCTAATACATTTTAAGCAGCAATAGAATAGTACTGAAAACTTTTTTAGAATTCAGCATGTGTTGAGTTTAGTATAAAAAAAAAAATCAAATTGTCATGGCCAGCAGGGAAAAAAATTTTGAGATTACATTGTATTAACCAGCCAGCGGGGGGAGGGGAAAGAGCACGAAAGGCAATATGCCAACCATATATTATTAGGAGATAAAGGTGTTATGTTTGAGGAATCCTGTCAAGTTATTCTAATATTGGTACTACTATCATTTCACTGTAAATTTACAGTAATTAAGAAAAAACATCAAATTACTTGAAATGGTTATGTTAATTAAGTTAAAAGGAGCATTCAAAAAGACACATAGCAAAAAAAACTACATACCAGCTCTCATCCTCTGATACTCAGTGGTGATCGTGTCTGTATAAATATTATAAAACAAAAGTTCAGTATCATATTATTTATTGGACAAACTAAAAAAAAATCGTATTCAGTTAATACAATAACCTAAATATTGGTACAGTGTAAATGTAAAAAAAAAAAAAGCTTGAAATTTTTAAAAATGTGTCAATACTTTACCTATATCAGATAAGTTTGAGCTCAATGAGAACATGTTACATGAGTTTTGCACTGAAAATTAATAAAAGTATAGTAAATAATCAATTCAATAATATTTTATCTCAATTTATCTTAAAAAAATTATAAGATTTTTTAACTAATATCTACAAGACTGCTGTCCTTAAAACTTGCTAGATAATGCATTAAATCCATTTTGTGTTAGATTGACCATTTTGAAAAAAATTCTTAATTCTTCACATAATGATATATTATTTGACATGCATCTAGTACTAGGAATCCTTAGTTCAAAAAATTTATTGCAATAAATAATTGCTACGAAGAGGGTGGTCAGATTGTTTATTGGACACTCATTTCTGATGCATGAATGAAGAAAAGGGTGACATTTACAATGATGAATAAATCACAAAAAAATAAATAATCATGATAAATTGGACCTAGATATTACAATGTAGCCCTCCTTTCCTAAATAGGAATTATATCGTCATCGAATATTGTTTGTGCACAGCCTCAAAAAATTTCTAAACTATTCCAAAACTATTTTGATATTATGTAGACTGTGTGTCGATTGTTTCATAATTATATTAAAGATTCCTTGAATGAATGGTTAACTGGGTAAAATATCTCTCAGCATCTTTCATGTTTAGATAAAACAATGGAAAACTTTTAACTGGGACAAGTAATTCTGTACAGATCAATTTAGTTAAAGTTAGTTGCAAGTTTACATTATGAAGATTAATTATATGTATTTGATGATAAGACTTATTGATATGGAATACGGGAAATATGTAAGCAATCACCACATCACCAGATACTCCACACAACTACAGCTAAATATCATCCCATTAAAACAATAAAAGGCACATAATAATGTTATCAGATCTTTTACAAAGATCTTTCCATACCTTTGTTTACACTAAGACTGATAAAATTCTGAGTCACTGATTTATGCAGAAAGGATGCCATTTTTTAATATCCCTGAAAAAAAAAAAACTATACAATAAATAAATAAATCATAGAAGATGTACTTTCAAATAAACAAAAGATAAAGACAATATCAACTCTTTTCATGAATGTTATTGCATGAAATTATTTTGCATGTCATTTCTCTTTGTTCATCCAATAATTGTTCAAAAATTACCCCAAAGATGCATAATAAGGTTTTTTAAATATGAGTTAATTGTTATTTCTTAGTAATAGACAGCTTGAATGCAAGCAATATTTTATTATTTTGAAAAATTGTATTTTTTTGCTTGAAGATTTTTTTATTTTTTAACAATCATACAGTTTTCCCATTATTAGCCCATAATTTTTTTGCTCTTTCAATTACCTTTCTTTTGATACCAAGTTTAAAAAAACTGGTTCATATTTAACAGAACTGTTTTAGTTTATAAAGTGGTAAATTCTGACACAAATACTATAGGTACTTCGATATCCGGAATTTGGCTGACCTTTTATGTATTATATGATAGGGAGAATCTTCATTAAAAAAACTATAATAATATCACAAGTTGAGATAAAAATCATTTTAGCATGATAGTTATAGATAGCACCAGCTAGTAAGGCAGTACACACTACCTGTAAATTGCTTCATATTACTGAAAAAGAGTAGTAGATATAATCACACTGAAAAGTTTATCAAAAATTATCTCTAACAGTTTAAAATTTATCCATATTTGTTTAAAAAAAAACAAAATTTTTATCAAATTTTTTTTTCAGGTACAATGAACTTTTCTTGATATCTATATATTTAATTCTCCTCTTCGCCCAACCTTGCAAGACAACAGCGGACTTCTTACAAAACGAAATTCTATATATATTAGGGTGGCCCAAATTCAAATTTTTTTTTTCGATTGT